>JASANF010013091.1:0-89679 GCA_030248245.1 Trissonchulus sp. WLG1_4 | reverse complement strand
TAGTTATATTTTGTACAGATTGCATTAAAATCAGGTTCAACCAAACAAGCCCAATCTGCGGCAAAAGTTTCAGTAAGCGTTAAGCATTCTTTTTCAAGTAAACTGACTATTAAGTGTTCAGTTAAAAACTGTTGTGCAGCGGTATCTCGTTATACGGTAAGCCTTCCTGGGGCCGGTGCCTAAATGGCTTTTATTGGCTTCAAATAAAATATTGCACAAAATATTGCAACTCACTTAAACTTTGAATTAAATTGTTTGGTACGTAAGTAAAGTTTTAGCGTAAATATATAAACCAGGGCAGGGACACAGAAGGTTGGTACAAAATGCAATCAAAGCAACACAAATGCGCCTGCTGAGGAAGAAAAATATATTTATAATTCATGTTAACTAGAAATGCTTCAATAATTGGAAAATGAATTTTTAAAAACAGCAATGTTGATTCAAAAAAAGCAACCGAAACCCGGGATCGAACCAAGGACATTTAGATCTACAGTCTAACGCTCTCCCAACTGAGCTATTCCGGCTATGATAAACGATAGATAAAAATTTTAATAACAGTCCATCTGCAAAAAATCTGATTCTCAGTTAGAAGTTTTCGTCTAATGTTAAGGTTAACATATATATTATAAAACTTTTTTGTTGTAAAAAATATTTTTTGAATTATATTCGAAAGTTATGTTTGTAAGTTCAATATCACAATTTCCGTTCAGTAATAATGATTGATCACGCAAATCCTCAAACTGTCACGACAAATTCAACGATAATGCTTTATTGGTTAGCAACACATTTATTCCAAGACCTTTGAAAGCTGGTTGGCTTAGACGGTAGCCCGTTCGACTTCAAATCTGATGCCAGGGAGTTTAATTCCGTCGTTCACTTTTTTTGCGTTCCATAATCTCTAGTGGTATTACACATAAAATAGATGTTTTCGCTGCCCATGAACTGAATCATCCCCCACTGAACCCATCTGAACTAACGTAGAAAATACTGCAAACCACATGTGACTCCCGCGCTGTTGGACTGAAGCACAGGTTACACAAACCAACTGACAAAAGGTGAACACAAGCTCAGTGTTATCGTCCAGAATCAAAATTAAAGACCTGTTGTGCTGTGGCACAACAGGAAAAATGTATGTAGTATAATTGCGCAACCACCACTTTGAAGCCGGTCCTATAGTTATTTTTTTAGGATGCGTTGGTGGTTGGTTTGAGTCAACCAGTGCGTCTTTCTGTCTTCTTGCCGACCCCATGCCTCCTGTCAGTGGGCACGACGCTTGCCAAGCGATTTCTCTACAAGCCACTTTGCCTATATTTCGAAATGATGCTCACAGAGACGAAGTTGCTAATTTTATGTGAGTGATGCTACTGCCCCATGTCTTGTGAACTTCGCGGTGAATACGCGGACTAACTCTCAAAGATTGGACCGTGCTCTAATGATGCCTAGGGACGCGTAATAATAACAACTTGACGCAGATAGCATCAAAAGAGCTCACTCAAAGTTAGCTCACGAAGCAGGTGCGGAAGCACCCTAGGAATTAGACAAATTAGTAACACAAACACAGAAACAAGTATAAGGGTTTCAAACGCGGACAATTAAAACTCTAGCGTTTATTGACAAGCGGAATACGATGATTAACAGAGCGAAACCCATTGCACAATGCCTATAAAGTACTGTAAATAACACTACAAATTGCGAGAATATTGTAGACCTAACTCAGGATAACCGTACGTTAATCTCAGGCCTCAATTGTATGGCCACCACTAATTTTGCCCACCGATTGTAAACGCGCGACCTCTGCTGGTAAACCCCAATAAGCCAACGTAACTGCGTGCATTGCACTTTTTCGACGCTAGTTCAAAACTCTATTTTTGACTCCAATTAAGTTACCCCCGCTAGTTTGCAATCAAAACATACTTTTTTTGACTCATTTTAGATTCACCAGTTACTCGTTAAACATGCTATTTTTACCGAATACAAACTCAGTACGAAATGGATACCAAAAGGGCTAGGTCAAGGGGTCCAGGACCCTGAAAATGCAACACTACATAAATTTTGTTTGACATTAAAAGTGGTGCTTATTTTTTGAGAGTATGTTTTATTGAACTTAGCAGAAACGTATTTTTTGGGAATAAAAACCGTCACAAAAACAGTGCCAGTTAGAATACACTGCGCTGCGCAATTATAATTAATACAATTAGGTCATAATTTAGTCATGCTAGGACGGGTAGGGCAATAGTTTTTCTGTCCAGTGGGTGGTCGCTTGTTGGCTGTCCACTCCTGTTTTTACTTTTTCCCTGTTTATGGCTTGTTTGGTAAGGACTAATGTTTTTGTACTTTTGCTACTTTGCCTGTGTCTTAATTAGGGCGTCTACTTACCTACGTTACACTAAGTTGGTTTTCTTTGTGTACTGTGTCTTTTGAGTGCATGTAGCATTCTAATTTAGTGTCGGACCATATCTAAATATAATGCAACGACTTTTTTAAATTTTAGATATTCCAAAGGCGTTTCTACAGTTTGGACTGGTATATCGGATATTACAACGGAAGGTAAGTAGTTGGTATTGTAAAGCTCCGCCGGTGAGAAACCCCCTTAATCTGCCTTCTCTCATTCACTTATGTTTTTATTAATTTTCATTTGTGAGTACACATTCAACATAAATTCTGGCTATGATTTGACTTAATGGAGTCATCCATTTGTGGTGTATTATTACAGTCGTGCGTTTTTCCTGTCGACATCGCAATGCCGACAGGTCTTTACGCTGCTTCTTGCAGCGTACTTTGCGTGCGTTTTGACATTTTGATTAATGGTCAGTCGAATTTTTGTTATTCTAGCCCGCGTATTTGTCAAATTTTGTTTTATTAATCGTTAAGTTTGATTTGCTATATATATAGATACGGCCAGTGGAGTAGCCAAGAAAAAATGAATGAATGTAGGGTGTATAACTTTCGATTTCTTTGAAAGGTGTTAAAATGCACCTAATTGAACAATAGCATATTAGAAGAAATGGTCACATTAGCATATTTCGTTCACAAACTATGCTAATTTTTTTGACTAAAGTGGCATCGAAAGTAAAATTTTATTTCAAAACACCGAAAATTTTAAAACTGATGGCCGGAAAAGGTCCAGAAGCTAAGAAGTTTGAAAACTTTAAAACGACTTTTGACATTGAGCTGCAAATTTACAAAAAAGTGTCATTTTGCTACATTAAAACAGCTAAAACGATGCACTAAACTTTGTGGGGGTCACGTGACCTGTCCTTCGTACGTTCAATGGGATCAAGTTCGGTGGTAAAAGTACTTGTGGGCGGGATCCCCCACCACAGTTTGATACCAAGCACTCAAGTACTCACACAAGTACCGTGGCCCCTGAGAAAAATGACCCGCGAAATTACCTAACGAGACAACAATTAATAAAAAGAACCACGAAAACAAATGGGTTGCGTCCGATTCCGACGGGGTTGGCACCCCGAAAACTTTACTAATCAGACTTTATAAACTTTATCAGACGTACAAACGAAAATTGTAATCCGACAGGCATAAACTTTGCGAAAGTGATGAAGGCAGCAGAAAATTTTGCACAAGATTGCTGCTTGTTCTTATCCTAATCTGCATTTATTGTTTTTTTGCCACAGTTGGCCGGTCTAGTCTATATATTTGTTTCTTTCATTAAAACTTTCAAATTTATTGGATTCAGTGTAACTGCGCTGACATGTTGATCAGTCACTAATCAGCTAATAAAAATTGCTTTTTAAAAAACATACATGGATATTTTTGCAGTAATTGCTTGAGGTATTTTACGCACGAGCAAACAGACAGTCTCACCGAAAAAACCACAAGGTTTCTTTATTGATCCAAAACAATTCTCAACCGAGTCCGAAGGTCTTAACCGGCACAAACTTAACCGTAACCCAGGGTTTTCTCCAGTTCACCCTTTTGATATTTGCTGACATTATATTTGATATAATGTAATATAATAATATTATGCAGATGTATTTGATATATTATATATTGTATAATATAATATTATGCAGATATTTGATATTGATTCAGGCTTAGACTCAAAATAGTCGATATGAAAACGAAATTTTTATTTTGCTTTTAGGCTTAAACAAACTTAGATACGTTTTTTATACCACTATATGTGGTAGTAGACAAATCTCTGTTAGTTCGCAAGTTTGCATAAGCACAACTTTCTAGACTTCCCAAGGAAGTGCATAAACCGCAAATTGTTAAGGTTACTCATTTTCTAAACAAGCACGTATTTTATTCTCAGCCTGTTTAGCAGCGAATCTTTGTGGACGTTGTGTAGGTTGTCCACAAATCGATGAATCATTGTCAGCCTTCCTTGTATTTACAGTTTGAGGATTTGTAGAATTAAGCTCCATTGGGAAAAGCAGTGAAATGGAGCGCTCTAGTCTCGTTTTGGGACATCTAACGACAGCTGCTTTGATCCATCCGTTTTCAACTTTTCTATTACACCCATCTTCCACTGAGCACAAGCGTGATTTTTAACAAGCACGATGTCGCCTAGCGAAGGAAAACTTGTAATATCTTTTGCTTTCTTGTCATTTGGCAGATGATATTCACGCAATAAAGTAAAATATCCACAACTCCACACTTTCCAGAAATGATTCCGTGACTTTTGACGTAACTTCAGTTTCATCAGTAGACTATTAGGAGTGTCTGATTGTTGATAATTTAGATCGTCAGTGTTAATATCAAGCCCAATGTTCTGGTTCAGATTTAGACAATCGAGGGGACGAAAAGGATATCCACTTTCTGGATCCGTGTAAACGTACGTCAACGGCCGACTATTTAACACAGCTTCGATTTCGACTAGCACTGTGACAATATCTTTATATACCACCAGTGCTCTGGCTTTTTTTAGAGTATGTTCAACTAATCCGATCAGCCGTTCGAAGAATCCTCCCCACCAGGGTGCACGTGGGACATTGAATTTTCAACGAATGCCACAATAAGACACGTAGTCGAGGACGTTCTTGGAAACTACAACTGAATGCCATGACTGTTATAAAGTATTTTTATCTAATTTGAATGTTTTGGCGTTGTCACTGATAACCTCTATTGTATCTCGACGGGCTATAAAACGTCTAAAACACGAAATAAAGTTCTGAGCACTTAAATCTTCGACCAGCTCCAGGTGCACTGCTCTCGTGACAGAACAAGTGAATAAACAAGTGTAGGCCATTTTCTGACCGCTTGTGCTGCGAACATACAGCGGACCTGCAAAATCGCATCCCACGTGCTTAAATGGAGCATTTTGTGTGACTCGAGAAGATGGCAGTGGCGAAACTGACGGAACAGCGTAATGTGCGCCTTCTCAGATGCGACAAATCAAGCATCGTTTCATTACTTTACGAACTTGCTGCCGCCTATTCTGAACCCAATATGTCTGTCAGAGTTCGGAAAGAGTATAACGTACTCCAACATAGAAACGCCTTTCGTGACAGTTGGTAATTATTATCTCAGTGAACTGGCAATTCTTTGGCAGCAGAGCTGGATACTTGGCTGACGCATCTGTAGCGGAATTGCCGATACGACCTTGACACTTTAGTATATCGTTATAAAAAAGACGTAATTGTCTCGTCAGCGTTTGTATGTCCCCGGAAAAATAGACTTGTTTCACGCTTTTCAACCAGAGCATGTCAGTTTTCTTCAGATGTAATTGGACCACTTTCATTAAATTTTTTCGTAACCTGAATATAAAACGATTGCAGTAGGATGTAACACGTAGTAATTTGGTCAGCGAGTTAAAACGTGTGATGTCGACAGTGAATGGCATTGCTAGAGCAGTTGCGTGCTGACTCAGGGTTTTTTATCATTTTAACGGAGAGCAAAGTAGGTAAATCATATGGCGCTTGTCCACAGTCTTAAATAACATAGTTTCTTTTACTCTAGATTACAATATCTTCTGGCCAAGTATTCATTATATGACATAACCATTTCGGACCGTGCCACGATAATCGGCTGTCTCGCAGTTTCGAGGTTTCTTTCTCTGAAAGTTGTTCTGACGTTGGCGAATAAATTTCAGGCGATTAAAAACAAAACTTGTTTGTTTTGGCAGTGATCCACGAATCCAATGAACGACTTGCGAATCAGACCAAAGCCATACAGCTTTAATTTCATTCGTAAATTTTTCTTGCACAAAATTTGCCAAATGAGTCCCAAGAACCACTGCCATGAGTTCGAGTCGCGGTAGACTGTGTGTTTGTGCTGGGGCCACTCTGGATTTACTGCACACCAATTTTACGTTGAAACTTCCACCTTGTTCCATCGAAAATATGCTACTGCGGCATAAGCATGTTTAGAAGCATCCAAAAATACGTGTTGCTCAGTCTCGCTGTCAATGTTTACCCTACGTGGAACTTCAATCAAGTGCAGGATGCTTAACTGATAGTTAAAATGACGCCATCGAGTGACGATTTGCTGAGTCACTTCTGTGTCCCAATCTATTTCTAGTTACCACAACTCTTAAATCATTACTTTGGCTGAAATAACTACTGGGGAAACAAAACCAAGTGGATAGTTCGCGTGATAGTTCGCAGTAAAGTTAGTTTGGTTACTTTGGTGGCAGCGTCCATTTCTAATACAGACTTTATGTATAGTGTATCACTTGATGTATTCCGTACGATGCCCAATACCTTTTGCGTCGTGCCTGATGCTCTGTCTCTACTAGGAATATAGATTTTCATTTACAACAAATAAAAGGCGTGGTCTGATTTATTTGTTAAGTATAAATACGATAAATGTGGTAATTTTGAGTAAATATACGAGTTGGACAGTGCCGGTAAAACCAAAATGTAAGTAAGTGGTGAGTGGTGACCCTGCAAGTAAACACCTGTACCGAACTTTTATGCCCTGCAAACCATTTTTGCAAACAAAACAAGATAACTGTGTTTATTCGACTGTGTTTTTGGTAACAATGGTTTTAGCAGCCTTGTTGGTAACAACAAAGGTTTTTATGTACCTAGTAAAACGTCCGTTACCTCGCTAACGACAGAATTGTTGGAACTGAGGCCTAAATGCGAAGTCTAAAAGGGCATAACTAAAGTTTAGAGCAGTAGTGTACCATTTTTAACTGAATTTCAGGGGTTTTCACTATACCACATCTTAACAACTGTCTTGCCAAGGCTCTGTCGTGGGATTGGTTCCAACCAGACAACCAATATGGCAACGAACATTGTGTCAATATTTACGACTACGGATACCTGAATGACGATGTTTGCTCTAAAAGCAAACGGATTGTTTGCCAAATTCCCAAATTTCCAATCGCAGATCATTGTGGTGAGAATTATAAAAAATAGTAGGGTCATAATTTAATTGATCATTACTGAAAAATATTTGTTGATTGATTGTAGTTATAAGGTATTATTGTGTAACTCTCTAATTGGCTGATACTGATTTGTAAACAGGGCTCTTAACTAATTAAATAACTAATAAATTTTTTACTACTTCGATATTTATTGATTTGATAGAGCACCGACCAGTGACCATCCTAATTAGTTATGATGCATGATATTGTTGCAAGTTACTGTAAGCTATATGCATATTCACAGACGCTTTGGGCTCGATATTACTGTAGCTGTAGGACAATCACAATTTTTGTCCAGGGGTTAACTTTATGCCTGTAGTATGAAAGGAGGCGCTGTTTAGCTCGTAGTAATGTTACAAAAAAATAACAACAAATTTTCAACTTTGCACACTTGTTAGTATTTTAACCAAGAGTCAGAGATACAGATTGGCGTAGGTGGATAGTTTGTGAGATCAGCTGAGTTAGTTTTTACAGCACCAACTTCTCAAAATTGACAGAAACTGGGCGCTCAATACCTCCCCAGTATACAGACAGTTGGCGTTCCTCAATTCCTAAAAAGTATCTATTTGCTGAGCATGTGGTCAGTATTTATGAAACCTGTTGTGGTAATGTTTCAGGTTAATGATATATGGACAGTGACACTACTGGAAATCAAGACAATGAACCATACAATCGATGTATTTGCTTAATTTTAATTGAAAATTTTATGATTATTTCTGTCACTCAAGTTAATAAAATTATTATTTAAACAAAGGCTAAATTTTTGTTATCAAAGCAAAACAAAAATTTCTATGCAAAAACACTAGCTTCACAAAAACTCCGTCTAACTATGCCTCAGACCAAAAAACGTCGTTCAAAAAACTATGCCTTAGAGACCAAATACTGCGACCTGCGTATCTTCCCTAGTACTTCACTGTTATCCGCTGATTGAAAAATTTAAAATGCAGCCACGAAGTTGTAGGGCTGTTTTTGGCAACAAAATTAAATTGTGTCGAAATTACCATTATCATTTAAAACAGTAACATCTTGAAACTAGTGTACCAGCTTGTGTATAAGTTTCTAAAATTAAAAAATGCTAAAAAATGTAACATTTGCTTTTTTAGTTGTTACATCAACATTTAACTCGATGGCAGGTACATCTGACATGAAGTATCTTTTATAAAAAACTGTAGTCTACACAAATAAAATGACAGACAGCAAAGTTGGTTATTTGTTGAAAAACTGTCATTATTTATGCAAATTTGACGGCTACTTTTTGACAGAAAGCAAAACAATAAATAAACTAAACTAGTTTACATACAATTAAGTAATCATAGCTGAATTTTTATTGAATACCAACTTAATATTTCGATATTTTTTAATTTGTGCTTATCAAGCTGACTGTTTTAGTTTTCTCTTGAATTGCAACAGAATATATACAACGACTTTTAAAACGATTTATTATTTTTGATCAGAATTGCTTTTGCACATTTCATGTTTCAATGAAGGTTACAATACCGGTTTTGGTAAGCTACGAATTTGTTTTTTTGCGACTTTTAGGTTCTAGAATAAGCATTGTAAACTTTACAACTATTTTCACTCAATTGACCGTGTTAAAACTTTTTTGACTCTAGTTTCAACACACAGCATCTTCGTGCACTGTATACTAGTTTTTTTATTGTTATTTTTTACGTTTTTTCATGTTTTTCTCATCGTGTTATTGATAGCGCCGCAACTAAAAAACTATATAAATATATACTATAAAATATATCAATTATTAGGAAGGCTTATGCTTACTTATGCTTAACTTATACAGAACAAAAAATATTGGGCTAAGTTTCGAAACAACATACTAATTACAAGAATGAAATACAACAACGAAACAACTGTCAACATTCCTCAACAAAATCGAGTAAGTATGTTAGCTGATTGTTTAAAGTAAACTTATGGTAACGAACGCATGTAAGCAACACAGAAAGGCGGTATATCACTTTTGCCATAGCACTACGCTATAAGCGCTGTTTGCGCTACAAGAATATAAGCTATAGCGCTTTTTGTGAGTGCTATATGCGCTATGTGCCACGCCAAGCGATAGTTGTAAGATAACGTGACCTAATGGGGATTCAAACCACCCATCGCTAGATTATTAGCGCAGTTCTCTATCGTCTGAGCTACCGCGGCCATTTGTGTTTATGTGGAGATAGCTAACTCATGATAGGGCTCATAGCATTCATAGGCTTTGTATACTATTTAAGCGCTGTGTCAAAAATAATAGCGCAAAAACAGACAAAATTACATCATAGGCGCTATAAGCGCTGGCCACAAATTATAGCGCTTATAAAACCCTAAAGCGCTATCTAGGCTCCGAATATTTGCAGAATCATTTTTTGCTTATTGCTGAAAATATAATTCCTTTTCATTATGTACAGTCGTTTTCAAATGAAAATGGATTTGCCCGACGCCATTTCATCATCCAACGCGTCGGATTGCAGCATGCGTCGCGTCGGGTGACATCATCCGTCGCGTTGGATGACATCATCCGACGCGTCGGGTTTCATCACCGAGGCCGTCGGATGACATCATCCGACGGGCCTGGCTGGGCGTCGGATTGCATCATAGAGTTGGAAATTGGAGAGCTTGCAGGAAAAATTTATGAGGGAGACTCCTCAAAAAGTTATGCAAAATTTTTATAGTTTATTTTCATATGTTGATTAATAGATGTTTTCTTAAAATATAAGGTAATTTTATCTACTGAATTCTGATTTTTATTAGTTAAAGATACTAAACAATAAATAAGGTAGCATTCATAATTTGTACTGAAGCAGCCACCCCTATTCAAAACTTTAGGCCTGAATTTTGACAGCTAATTAATCACTGGCTGGCAAAATTCTAGGCGTCGGATTGCATAACCGAGGGCGTCGGATGACATCACCCGACGCGTCCGATTTCATCCCTAATCCCGACGCCTAGAATCTATTTTCATTTGAAACCGACTGTATATGACCGATAGATAAACAAGAGGACATTTAGTGTTATTTTCAGATTTTCAATTCAATTAGCATTCACATTCAATAAAAAATATTAGAGACAGACTGAACAATCGCTTTGGTTTGGCAGTATAGCTGTATGTGGCTAACTAAACTAAATTTGCGGAAAAACTTTTGCAACAGACATAAATAGGTGAAACTAAAAAGTATTGAAAACGAAAGTAACTTTGACGAACTAAGTTTTTTTATCTTTAATATCATTTTTGTAATGTGCGTGTGGTTCTAGACAGTTGTTTTGTGTGGGATGACAGTTGCCTTTAAAAACAGTCCCGGCACGGTCCAGATGAAGCAACGACTGAAAGTTGGAGAAGCTAAAGTAAACTTACAGTTTTATTGCTCTAAACAGTTTGGATATATGGACAACAATATGGACTTTATATATTCGACGTTGAGAACAACCACTGTGCTCAAATTAATGCAGTCTGGTAAACAGTTGTTTCGAATATGAGCTAGGTACTTTACCAGAACTCGTCAGGTAGGAAGCCATGGTCTATTTTTTTATTTTTTTATTGCCGCTAAAGCGCTATGAGTCCTTTACTATGCAGCCACTATGCCATTACTATGTATTGCGAATGTTTACAGCAAGCTTTATACGTACTGGGATATGCCGGTTCTCCTAAACAGCGAGGGAAGGACAGAAACGAAGTTGTCAAGTCAGTTATTCCGATTGCATATCACTACAGCGGTGTAAACCGTGCTTTTTTAAACCTGGTTTAAACTATTGTTTTTCTTATTCACAGTTTTTCGCATTTGAGATAATGTTTCTGCGTATGGTTTCTTAGTAACTGAATCCTGCGATATTTTGTGATAATTTTAATTAGTACGAATTACAATTATTAAAATTATTAAATTACGATTAGCCTGCTTTTCAAGGTTTTAAATACTTTTTTTCAGTATGAATTCAGTTTTTTAATGTTATCAAACTTAATATTATTAAAAAATTTCTCGTTAGTTTTGTTTATAATTTAAGAAGACCCCATTTTTGAAAGAATGAAAAAAACGGAGACACCAGGAATCGATGCCGGATCGCTTGCGTCGAAAACAAGAATGCTAACCACTACACCACAGCCCCCGAGTCTCGCAGGCCCTTATTTCTCAGTTTCAACACATTAACTATCACTGACTTGAATCTATTTGTTGCCTAGACTGTTTCAAAAGCATCGTGGCGTGTCTGCGGATGGCCGACTGCGCAAGGGGACCCGCGAGCTCCTGGCCCAGCCCTCCTTCGGCGCGTCCTGGCGTCCATTCTCCACCGCAGCACAGACGCCCTTCGGACCAGTTCGACTGCAGACACTCGCAACCACCAACAACATGGCTAATCGTACATATCGGCTTATATATAAACTACATATAGCTAACATATGTATTGTAATATATACCCAGAATTTTTGAGGGTGTTAATGAAGGCAGTATACATACACTACGGTGCAGATTGCAATTGAAAACGTGTTGTAGTATAGTAATGCCAGCGCAAATTGAAAATGAAACTGCTTCTGCTTGAACAGGTCGCAGTTTTTGTTCCTAAAGTTGAAACAATTAAAAAGCTTTAATTGCAAATAGTTTCGTAAACAATATGTATACATTTGTGTAATTGGTGCACAGATTTTGGGCCCAATGTTGAAACTGAAACAATGTTACGGCTAACATTGCTAATAGATAGGTACGCATATGACAATGATATTTTTAAAACCTGGGGATTTTTAAGTTGCTGTCAGGTACTTGACCCGGTTCCACGCCAGGTCGGCTTTAGTTTCTTTTTGCAAATCAGATTATGGAGTAGGAAATAAATTTTTGCTCTGACCACGGCAGCTCATTAAAAGGTGTAGAAAGAACCAAAAAAGCAATGGTAGGGTGAAAAATCCGTTTTCGTGGAAAATGTTTTCAAACAAAGCCATAATGAAAACACTTATAAATTTAATCGAGGATTGTTGGTGGCGCAATACTGGTGATAATATTGATCTAATTGAACGATAACATTTATTAGCAACTGTTTTGTTTAACAGCACAAATGTCCAATACGTGGTGCTTGGCCATGAAAGCAGAAGATGCCGATGCAATGAGGTCAGTGAAATATATACTTTTTGTTAGACTTGAACTAACTTGCTGAACGTGACTGAGACAAACAAAATTTTTTACCTGAAACATAAAATAAAAAAAAACTACTCGCATTGAGCAAAGGTCAACACTAAACATATAGCTTCAAGATCACCGGTTACAGTCAAACAATGCTGCTGAAACCGCAGACAAACAAAACCACAGAAGTACATAAATACAGTCGGTTTCAAATAAAAATGGATTCTAGGCGTCGGGATTAGTGATGAAATCGGACGCGTCGGGTGATGTCATCTGACGCGTCGGGTGATGTCATCCGACGCCCTCGGTTATGCAATCCGACGCCTAGAGTTTTGCCAGCCAGTAATTAATTAGCTGTCAAAGTTAAGGTGTAAAGTTTTAAATAGGGGTGGCTGCTTTGGCGCAAATTATGACTACTAAGTAATTTTTTAACATTAAGTAACTTTTAGTTGCATTAACTAATAAAAATTAGAATTCAGTAGTTAAAATTGCCTTTAATTTAGCATAAACACGTATTAAATAACATATAAATATAAACTATAAAAAATCTGCATAACTCGCTGAGTAGTCACCCTCCTACAATTTTCCAGCAAGCTCTCTAATTTCAAACTAAATGATGCAATCCGACGCCCAGCTAGGCCCGTCGGATGACGGCCTCTGTGATGATGTCATCCGACGCGTCGGATGCTGCAATCCGACGCGTCGGATGATGAAATGGCGTCGGGCGAATCCATTTTCATTTGAAAACGACTGTATGTATATCCTCGGACCGATACCGGGGCCGGCCTCTGGCTGTTCTTGTTGTTGTCGTCGTCGTTGTTGTTGCTGATGTTGTTGGCTTTGGTTGCTGGTTGTTGTTGTTGGTTGCTAGTTGCTGATTGTTGGTTGCTGGTTTCAGGTTGTTACCTGTTGGTTGTTGGTTGATGGTTGTTGGTTGTTGTTGTTGTTGTTGTTGTTGTTGTTGTTGTTGTTGTTGTTGTTGTTGTTGTTGTTGTTGTTGTTGTTGTTGTTGTTGTTGTTGTTTTTGTTGTTGTTGTTGCTGTTGTTGTTGTTGTTGTTGTTGTTGTTGTTGTTGTTGTTGTTGTTGTTGTTGTTTTAGGCCGTGTTTCCAAGCAGCATTTGAGTTTTGGCTAGGTAAACTGGGCCGTTCCAGTGTCAGCTTTGTGGAAGTAACTGGCAACCAGTGTTCGGGGGCCGACCTACTGATCACGATGGGACACTTGGGAGGATACGCTGGTGCGGAACTTACTTACTCTAATAAGCTTTGTCCATTGTGTTTTGAAAACTGATACACGTTGAACGAACCTACCATGTATTTAATCATGACAGAATGAATATAAATTCAAAAGCTACTGTTTTAGTTTTTGATTATGTATTACATTTCAGTTTGTTCGTTACGTGACCGTTTTGTAACTGATCTTTCTAGATGTCCTTGACCAGCATTAGAGTGATAAACAGATATCAGGCAGGTTTTTATACTGCGTTTTACTTTCCTTTCTCATTGAAGATTGTAGGTACAATATTTAACAAGCTGTTTTAAGTTTTTTTTAAAAGTTTCTTATTCTTTGATTTTGGTGATTTCTGTGTTAAGGGGGGGGCTACCTAAATAAGTGAAAATTTCTAGTTCTCCGATTCGCTTCAAATTTGCACACAATGTAGCCCCAGAAAAGGCGCATCGCAGATGTAACAAACTGGAACCAATGCTTTTGCCAATTTTCACTAGGGACTCCCAAAAATTCAATTTTACGTGTAAATCATAGACGCAAAAAAGTTTTTTGTGCTCACAAAGCGTTCCTTTACTCGAAATTTTTGTTAATACTGACGAAGCTGATTTTTACATGATTCGATAGCCTAATGTCATATCTCAACCTCTATGATCCATTTTTTTTTAATTTTTGCCTATGGCCTGAGCAGTGACGCCAAATGTAAAATCACTCAAATTTGGTGGGCCCAAAAACAGCCATATTTTTCACATTTCGCTCTCGATTTTAAAATTCAAAATACATATCGAAAATCCGGATCACATTTTGCGCAGGCATGTGGGCTGCTACTATGCCAAGTTTCAGCTTGATTGGCTTGATGTGGTTTGTGTGAGAACTGTCCAACTAAGGGCAACTTTTAGGCTTTTTTGCCTGCATTTGCCTATGTAAATACACTGACAAACGCACTGAACCAAAAGTGCACCTTCATGCTTAATTGTTCTCTTCTGACGTTGGGGTGCCTTGGGGGAGTAACATATGTGAAAATAAGCAAAATTGGAGAACTTTGATTTTTGACCTGGGTAGCCCCCCCCTTAAGTAGCCAGATATTCAGCTGTTAGTCTTGTTCCAAATTTCAGACAATAAAAAGCAACTGCTTGACCCAAATAACTCATCAATTCTGCAAGCAATTAAATCAAAACAAAGTTTAAGCAACAGAAAAAAACCGAGCCAAAAATTTAGCAATTGTTATAATCAGTTAATTCCATTCTAGCTTTTCAGGAGGTCCTGTAGCCCGAGCCTGTCCCATACCTAACTTGAATGCCGAGCCGTGGATTGCGTCAAACATGGGCATGTCTGGGTCGCCCGACTGTCAAGTATGCCATCGGAATAATTGCGAGAAAAAAGGATGGATAGTCTTGGCTGAGGATGAACCTTGGTCAGATGATTGCAACCCCGCTGGAATCAACATTTGCACTGCAGCATACCATACCGTTGGGCTCGCCATGGGTTAGTTCAGTTGTTATTCCCCAGTTAGATACCACTTTATCATATGGTTTAACTAAACTTAGGTGGTCACGAAATATTAGGGTCTTAGTTTATGTGGTATATGCAGTTACGAATTTCAAGGATTGGAGTAATGAAGAGATACATATGTAAAAAAGTAATAAAATATAAATAGAGATGGACGAATTTGGCCAAGTAACAAATTTGAGATGAAGCCATGAAGCCTAAAGAACGTGCGATTGAAATAATAAACAAGTACAAGAATGATAAATGTAAGTGTTGTAAATGAGTATAAGGGCCTATGAGACTCGGGGGTTGTGGTGTAGTGGTAGCATTCCTGTCGTCGACGCAAGCGGCCCGGTTTCGATTTCTTTCATTCTTTCTTTCCTACTAATTGGGACATTCTCTTTCTGTTCAACATAAGTATGGACAAAAGCCAGAATGAAATAAAACCATAAGGTGACAGTTCACATCAAAATTAAAACAAATTGAAGCCCAAACTACATGTTAATGATATATAATTATCATGCCGGATTTAGGAAGTCCACAGTGTGGCGAATCATCAAGTGACGTTTTGCATCCTTTGTATCAGTGTGTAGCGTCGACAGCGGAGTTTGACGCGTCTTGCAGTCAAACATTACTTGCTCAGGCATGGAGGGCTTCAGGTTCGATTTTTGCAGAAATGGGGTTTAACAAGCACGTCTTGCGAGTAAAGTTTAACCAATTATTGACTAAGTTTAACCAATGTTCGATAGAGTTCATTACGTACGACATGCTTAGGTAAAATGTCGAGGATATTCTTTGAATATAAAACGTGGCACCAAAAGTTTTTAGAAAACTCTTAACTCGTAACCAAAAACTCTTAATATGTTAAGCTGTATCTTGCTTTCAGAATCTTGACAATAATTGAAAATGAAAATTAAGTTGAATTACTTATTGAAAACCTTGCCATAATAAAAACCGCTCAGCATGAGCAATTTAAATACAACCGAGTCAAAACACGCAAGTTAAAACCGCTTTTTGAAATTGCATGTTTTGAACAAATTGTCAGCTGGTAAATTAACTCAGCCGTTGACCTTGTTGCACGACATGCATAATTACTAGTCGTGCCAAAGTACGGTTTGCATACCGCCTTAGGAAAGTGGACCTCGAAGTGTTCTGGTACCGACGCGCTTATAAACAATCTAGGAAGCGTTGATGCGTCAGGTTTCGTCATTACGGGACACTGTGTGCAAAATTTTTCAGCACTTGACTGACATGCAAGCGGGATTACAGTACACATGACATATGTATTTACAACACTATACCCTGAGGTCCAAGATAAACACACACACTGAACACACACGCACACACAAACAATGCATTTTTACGACCTACCGATTTTTACAACGCAAGTAACACAGAAAGAAGCAGGTACATGCAAATCGATCTTCTGTAATATAGTATATACGCGGCGGCTAAGGCCGCCGCGTAAAAATAGTGACAATTTAGGTAAAGGAATCAGACCATCGCTATCATTATTTCATGACTGATGCTTGTCAATGAAAAAATTGCAAGAATATTAATAAGATTTGTGCGATTTAATAAACTAAATAGTCTACTAAATATAGATCTAAGTTACTTCAAGTCTACCACAAATTTATTACATTCCTTTTTTCAATTTCTTAAAGGCACAATCTGGCCTTAAAGAACTCGAACGGACACAAGAATAGCATCATTGGATCGTTGGCGTAAAGGCTTTTGAAAGAGGGGGCACATGACTTCATTGCACGTCAAATTACCTCGAAATAAATATCTCAGGGTACGCTCACGTAACAAGGTCATGTGACCCCTCCTTTTAAACCACTCATTGAATTTAGGCGATTGATGTTAGTTTCATGCCGTTCCCTTATTCATATTTTCTGCTATAGTCCTTTTAAAATACTCGGTGACTATTCAACATCAGACCATGTTAAATCAAATCTTGTTACATTTCATTTTCAATCATGTTTCTAAATCAACAAGTTTAATCATATTCAAATGCGCTGGAAATTAAGTTGTCGAAGTAGTCTAACCTAGGCGCACCAGACTAAAATAGTAAATACATTATTTATGCTTGTAAAATCCATGACCACGACCATTGTACCAACAACAACTAAATCAGCAACAACAACCACAGCGTCGGGTATGTAGTCGCTAAGGGCTTTTTCACAAATTATATTAACTGGATTAGATTAACTAGATTAACTTCATAACTCAACATAAGATTAACGTAAATGTATAAAATTTTGCAAGCATATGGCGATGACATAGCTTAGTTATTATGCAAAGTTTCATAAATTTTCATCTAACTAATCCTTAGTTACTGAAGTTAATCTAGTTAATCTAATCCAGTTGATATAATTTGTGAAAAGGCCCTAAGCATGTGTGTAGTATGATGTGTTTTATTCATTAATATGACTATCCTTAACCACGTTATGTATCATTGATGCTTGTCAACAAAAAAATGTGAGTATATTAAATAACAAGCCCAATTTTGGCAAAAATATTCAGTAAGCATTAAGTGGTAATTTTTAAGTACATTGGCCAGAGGTCATTGTAAACCTGTTGGGACAGCTGATGTCTAATTTATAATGCATAAAACCAATATCAGTTGATTTGACTGCAAAACCTTCATAAGATTATACTTTCAGAATTCCGACAACAAACATCTGCAGTTTGCACTAATTCACGCATATCGTTATATAGCTCTGAATACAGACGGCAGCATCGTATAGTGGTTAGAAGGTGTTACTCTGAAACCGAAGGCTGTAAGATCGATTCCTGAGAACGCATTTTTTGGAAATATTTCACCATGCCTACGTAACGACAAAAATTAAAAATTATGTACACTTTACACTGAAGCAAGCCAGCCAAGCGCTTACTTACATAATATGTAGGTAAAATGAAGTAGACGGTTGCAGTTTGACGGAAGCGGACGTGCAAAACACACTCCGCATATGAGCACTTTAACGATAGCAAGGATTTCAAAATCAAAATTAAAGACCTGTTGGGCTGTGGCCCAACAAGAAAAATGCATAATCTAACAAACTAAATGTTCTGTTAAATAGGGACCTAAGTTACTAGAAGCCTACGATGAATTTTAAAATAAAATAACAAAACATTAATTATGCTTGTAGAATCCATGACCACGACAACTGTACCAACAACAACAACAACTAAGTCAGCAACAACACCAACAGCGTCGGGTATGTAGTTGCTATGCATATGTGTAGTTTGATTAATTTTGTTCTTTATTATGATATTCATTAACCACGTTTTGTATAATTGATGCTTGTCCACAAAAAATTGTGGGTATATTAAATAATAATGTACAATCTAACATAGGAACGGACAATACGAACATACAATCAAGAAACGAACGGACATGCAGACTTTGCAATTCGGGTGATGTGGAAAGTGAACTTAATTTCTTAATCGACTGTGATTTCTTTGAAAATTTGAGTATTGTTTAATCAGACCATACTTGCATAATATGGTGTCACTCAGTTCATTAGACAAGTTTTGTTATCTTTTAAAATCCAACAATACCGACTTACTGAGTAAAGTGGAAAAATTCGTTCACTTAGCATTCAAAAAACGATTAGACATGTACTCAACGTTTTCTGCGACCACGTAAAAAATCTGATTTTCTGTGCAGATCTTTTATTTTTATTTTTCTACTAATATATTACCTAATTTGATTATTGCACGCTCGTAACTGTCATTGTTTGGATTATTATAGCATAGTATGTCCTTTTAGGATTTTATGCTGGTAACCTGTTTGTTGTTGTCCTTCGTTCCAATAAATCAATCAATCAATCAATCAATCATACTAAATAGTTTGATTTGCAGAGGCTTAAGTTACTTCAAGCCTACTACAAATTTTACAACATAATAATAAAAAATTAGTTAAATTTTTAGAATCCATGACCACAACCACTGTACCAAGAACAATTGAATCAGCAACAACAACCACAGCGTCGGGTATGTAGTCGCTACGCATACGTGTAGTATGATATATTTTTTTCATTAGTATGACTATCCTTAACCACGTTATGTATTATTGATGCTTGTCAACAAAAAATTGTGAGTATATTAACTAAAAATGCATAATCTAACAAACTAAATGTTCTGTTAGATAGGGACCTGAATTACTAGAAGCCTACAATGAATTTTAAAATAAAATAACAAAACTTTAATTATGCTTGTAGAATCCATGACCACGACCACTGTACCAACAACAACAACTAAATCAGCAACAACAACAACAACAAAAACAACAGCGTCGGGTATGTTGTCGCTAATAATGTAGAATCTAACATACTAAATAGTCTGATTTGCAGAGGTCTAAGTTACTTCAAGCCTACTACAAATTTTAGAACATAATAAAAAAAAATTAGTTAAATTTTAGAATCCATGACCACGACCACTGTACCAATAACAACTAAATCAGCAACAACAACCACAGCGTCGGGTATTTAGTCGCTACGCATGTGTGTAGTATGATGTATGTCATTCATTAATATGACTATCCTTAACCACTTATGTATCATTGATGCTTGTCAACAAAAAATTGTGAGTATATTAATTAAAAATGCATAATCTAACAAACTAAATGGTCTGTTAGATAGGGACCTAAGTCACTTGAAGCCTACTAAAAAGTTTATTAAAAAACACCAAAAAAACATTAATTATGCTTGTAGAATCCATGACTACGACCACTGTACCAACAATAACTAAATCAGCAACAACAACCACAGCGTCGGGTATGTAGTCGCTACGCATGTGTGTAGTATGATTATCCTTAACCACTTTATGTATCAGTGATGCTTGTCAACAAAAAATTGTGAGTATATTAAATAAAATGCATAATCTAACAAACTATATGTTTTGTTAGATAGGGACCTAAGTTACTAGAAGCCTACGACGAAGTTTAAAGGAAAATAACAAAACATTAAGTATGCTTGTAGAATCCATGACCACGACCACTGCACCAACAACAACAACTAAATCAGAAGCAACAACAACAGCGTCGGGTATGTAGTCGCTATGCATGTGTGTAGTTTGATGTATTTGTTCCTTATTATGATATTCATTAACCACGTTTTGTATATTTGATGCTTGTCAACAAAAAATTGTGGGTATACTAAATAATAATGTACAATCTAACATACTAAATAGTTTGATTTGCAGAGGCCTAAGTTACTTCAGGCCTACTACAAATTTTAGAACATAATAATAAAAACTTCGTTAAATTTTTAGAATCCACGACCACGACCACTGTACCAATAACAACTAAATCAGCAACAGCAACCACAGCTTCGGGTATGTAGTGGCTATGCATATGTTTAGTATTTTGTGTTTTGTTCAATAGTATATCTTTCCTTAACTACTTACTCTATGATTGATGCTTGTCAACTAAAAATTGGGGATATAATAAATAAGAATGCATAATCTAATAAACTAAATGGTCTGTTATTGCCCGCGTCCCGGGGGCGGGCGGGGGGGGGCGGGGGGGGGGTCGTTGTGGTTCGGGGCGTTTCCCCCGGGCAGAGGAGTTGCCGCCGCGATAGGCAAAATAAGGCTTTATTGAAGAGCCTGACACGCGAATATATACAACAGTTAGATAGGGACCTAAGTTACTTAAAGCCTACTACAAATTTTAATAAAAAACAACAAAAAACATTAATTATGGTTGTAGAATCCATGACCACGACCACTGTACCAACAACAACTAAATCAGCAACAACAACCACAGCGTCGGGTATGTAGTCGCTATGTATGTGTGTAGTATGACATGTTTTATTCAATAATATGATATTTGGCTATGTGTGGTATAATTGCGTAACTAGCATTTTGAAGCACCTCGTATAATTAATTTTTAGGATGCGTTGGTGGTTGGTTTGAGTCAACCAGTGCGTCTCTTTGTCTTCTCGCCGACCCCATGCCTGTTGCCAGTGGGTACGACGCTTGCCAAGCGATTTCTCCACAGGCCACTTTGCCCGTGTTCCGAAACGACGCTCACAGAGACGAAGTTGCTGTATTTATGTGAGTAAAATTACATAAAATTGGTTTGACAGTGCTTATTTTGCAAAGGCGTTACCAACTTGAATTGTACAAACTTTTGGAAATTACTTATTAAACAAACAGCAATATTAAAACATCTTTTACTAGCCCAATTCTACTTTTGTTTAATTTTAAGCAGTAGATTAGAGATTTTGGAGTCAGAATTTCAGAATTTTTTAAAGACTTGGTCATCTTAATAGTTAATGATGACTGGCTTAAGCTATGTGTAACAGTTTGGTTTCCAAGGTTATATGGGCGACAAGCGAACATAGTAATTAGTGTTTGCATCCGCTAAAAACTTTTCTATCAATTCCAGTTAAGTGGGTTCCTATTTTGGTTCCAATGCCATTGCTTATTGTCAAAGAATAGTACTGAACGAGTCATTTTTTTACTTTTTATTCTTTTTATACTTTGACATATTTGGCTGAGTTGGGCAAGTACAATTCATTCTTATTCAATCTGGAAACAAGTTTCAAACTGTTAATGCAGATGTAAACCGACAGTTTGGTCGTTCGGTGAGACAACCACTAGATGTAGAATTTTAAATACCTGTTTCACAAGTGGTAAATTTTTAAAGGCAATCCTTTGGGCGCATTATGTTCCATGGAGCATGCGCGGGCGCATGAACGGGCGCATGATTGGGCACACACACACTTGCCAACTGCATAGTGGGAAATAATGCACCCGGCAGTGTGAAAATAGAATATTTTCACAAATAGAATAAAACGCCCGCTCATGCGACCGCTCATGCTCCATGGCGTGCGCCATACAATGGGCCCTGGAGCAAAATACGGTCTCACGGTACCGCTAACATTTCTGGTTCCGGCTTTGAAATTCAATGCGTTTAAGTGGAAACAGTCCGAACATTAGTTATAATCTAAACGATCAAATCACATAGTAATCCTGCTAGACAGCGTACAATTGAATGCTTTTCCATCTTCTCTTATGGGGGGTCACCTAATTAGGAAATATCCTGCTTTCAAAATTATTATTAATTATTATCAAGTTATTAAATTACTTTTTTTATTTTCAGGAAATCCAAAGGCGTTTCTACAGCTTGGACCGGTATATCGGATGAGGCAACGGAAGGTGAGTATTTGGTTTGTTAAATTTTGAAATTTTCAGTGAATGAAAATTTGAAAATGAAAAAAATGAAATTAATTTTTTAAACTTTTTTTGAAAGTTTAGAACAGTAGAGCATTATTATGTACCATTTCTACTTAAATTTCAGGCGTTTTCACGATACCACATCTTAACAACTGTCCCGCTAAGGCCCTTTACTGGGATCGGTCGAATCCAGACAATCTACTTTTCATCGAAGACTGTGTCACTATTTATGACTTTGGTTCTCTGAATGACGATGTTTGCTCTAAAAGATTTTCAATTGTTTGCCAAATTCCTAAATTTCCAGACGGAGATCACTGTGGTGAGGTTGATGAAAGATAGTAGGGTCAGAAACTAATTTACTAACACTGTTTTTAAACTTTGCTAATTGTTGAATGATCACAATTAACTAGTTGTTATTGTGTAATTGTCTAAATGCCGGATACTGTTTTGTAAACAGAGACTTTAATGGGCATTTATTTCTACCAAAAATGACTTAATGTGCGACAGCACCAATCAGTGACCATCATATTATATAAATAATGTAAGTTGCTGTAAGTTAATAGTTCACGACGTAATGGGGATATGATACGAGTGGTTTTGTGGCACCAGCAAACTTTTTATCGACGCTGACTTTATGTTAAGTCTGTAGCAAGAAGTAAAGAGCAGTTTTGCCAGTAGGAAGAGTACATAATAGGACAATTGCTAGTAGTATTATGTACTCTTGCTAGTAGTAATATTACAGCAATACCTATAGAAGTATTCTAAGTAACGCACAATATTTATTTTAACCAAAAGTCAGAAAACAGACATGTGGTTAATATTATGAAATCTGTTGTGGTAATGTTTCAGGTTAACGATATATGGCGGACAAGACAATGAACCGTGAAATTGGTGTATATGACTAATTTTAATTAGAAAGTTTATGATTATCATCTATTTAGTCAAAATAATAATTACCTTATTTCAATAAAGGCTGGAATTTTGGTTATTGTGATTGTGAAGCAATTTCAACATTTTTGCCCTAGATATGTACTTATGTATGACACATTATTTGAGAGTTTTTGTTTGTGCTGTAAGTGTTATTCGTAAGCACATATTCCCATATATGCAATCTGGGCTAAGCTAGTATAATCTAAGCGGTAGTGATTCTCGTAATATGTAAATGTATTATACTATCCTTATTTTCATGAAAAACATAATAACGATTAGCCCTTTGGAACGGTAAATGGTAGAAACTTGATTTTTGCACCACTAGATGCGCAAAAAAATTTTGACATTGCACGGCTTTTTAATTTTTAAAATATTTTTAATTAACATAAATTTTACACGTTATCAACGTTTTTGAAACAATATCAGCCCATAACAGTTACTTTGAAGAAGATTTGATGCACTACTAGCATCGTACTCACAAGTTTCAATGTTTACATTGAGCAAGTGCACGTGCAACATTGAAACTTGTGAGTACGATGCTAGTAGTGCATCAAAATTTTTTCAAAATTTTTTTCGCAATATTTCATAAGATTTACATAAGATACAGCCGCACCCAAAAAATTTATATCGAAATCGTTTTATCAATTTTAAATGACTTCAGACTGTGGATCTGGTCAACCTTGTCTAAACTAGACGCACTAGACTTGTAAAATTATTAATTATTAATTATTTAATAGGCTATTAATTAAAATTTTGGCTACCGTATTTGTCGGCATGTTTGTAAGTTTTATGTTTATAATTTTTGAAATGTTTTCATGCAACATGTTATAGTTACGTTCCGCCACATAAAAGTTTCAATTAAGTTAAATTCAATTTATTTTTTGATAAACAAATCTAAGTGAGGAGTGCAAACGCTGTATTGTGACGCAGACGGAAACCGTTCTATGGGATTTAAAGCACTTTCAACGAGGATACGATTTTAGGGAAGAGATATAATCGTTTGATGACAAAACTTGACTATAGCGCAGTAATAAGGAAGGGTTAAAAACTAGAGTTGTTCTGGTATTCCATAACTAAAAGTAATACTAGATACAGAAACTACATTTCAGTTTTTATACGAAAACTAACTAAACTAACTAAAATGTATATTCTGTATCGGTAAGTGTTTATATGTGACGTGCATGCATGGTTTTTGAAAAAGTATGGTTCGGTGCGTGATATTCCTAAGCAGACAAACACAAGCTTTGCTACAGTAAGTTTCAAATGAAAATGCCTCTTGGCGTCTAAATTCCGACGCCAGACGCGTCGGATGACATCACCCGACGCGTCAAATGACGTCATCCGACGCGTCAAAAACTTTGGCGTCGGCCGACGCGTAGTAGGCATTTTCATTTGAAATGTACTTGTATTTTACATTTTTAATCAAATACTGTACGTCTTTGACAAACAAGTTTCACAAGCATATCTCCTACGACGAAACATATTTCGTATATTGTGATAAAAGATCCTCCGCTGAGAACTCCAATTACCCCGCCGAAATTGGCCACCATTTGGAATAACTAAAAAAACAAAGCGTGGTTAAAATTAACAATAAACTGTTATTTTGTGATTCAAAATTAAGCCAAGGTCTATAAATACATATTTTTGCCACTTTGACTACAATAAGTACTTTGAACAATTACATATGTCGTAGGTTGTAAGGTAATTCAGGCTCAGTGCCATAGGGCCCAAGATACTGAGTAAAATTCTTGTAGACTGGTCTACAAGGCAACAATAGCCGCTCCACAAATCAACAAACATAAAATTTATCTTTTCTTACTTCACTAAAATAAATCCTTTCTCACTCAACCGCTTTGTAGTAAATATGTATTGCATTGTGCAAAACTAGGATTTTGACCTCAGATACATGTTATATGGTAGATATACTTACTTCGTAGGCCGGTTTTTCAGACAGCAACGTGTAAGAAGCAGTGTTGAGGTAAACGTTGACGATTGTGGTGTTGCTGAAATAATTTCACTGAAATTTCTGTGATTTAGAGCTCAACTTACCTACGGCTTTCTGTGTTCTTTGGTTTATAGTTCTTGAACTTTGCAAAATAAAAATCGTATCTTAAAATGATTATTAAGTGCAAAAATCGCAAACAAATTAAAAAGTTTGCCATGTTACTTACATCATTCACACGCACTAATAATCAAAATTTTTACATACATTTTGGCAGTTACATTTGATAACAAGTAGTGTCAAATTTTTTTAGTACCCCCTTTTCATGGCTAAATTGTAAAAAAATATAAACATACAATAAACAAAATATCAAGTACGCATATAAATAAATAAAACATATTTATAATATTGTCAACATATTATTGACATAATACATACATTAAATTAACGGAAAGTGCAGTGCAATCTGGGAAACACTACTTTTAGTGCAAAGACATAAGAACATGAAGCGCACTTACCTTAATTGTGAACTTTTCTAAACAAGTTGAACGTGATATTTTATGATTTAAATAGTTTTTGGTAGCTTTCACTGTTCCATCAGAATTGTCAAAATGTTAACAATGTGAAGAGTTTTTGTTTAACTTTCCGAAGATTTGACTTTTTAGGTTTTGTATAACACAGTGTCTATTAAATCTATCAATTAAAATAATTTGATAAATACCTTGTCAGTGTAGTAATTTGAAGTTCGTGTAATTTCAAAATAGCCATATCTAAAAATTGCCAAGTTTTAAGTTAAGTAGATTATAAACTGTTTTAAATTGTAAAAGAGTAAATTAATATTAATGATAGCGGCTACAATAAATTGTGCACAAAGTTTCAATAAACATTGTTGGTTCAGCTCAGTTGTATATTTCAACTTGTTCAAAAAAATAGTAACGATAACTTTGTTGCATAGGTACTACTATTAGTTAACTATATGCACTATGGCTGTGGGAACGGCAGGAGCCAAAATATTACACACATTCGTATGGGACACTGGTCGCAAGATTGCGTTCAGCCTAGTATTTCCCAAAAATACAGCCAGTCTAACTGCTAAGCTCTCTCTTAGCCAAGACAAATAGCGGTTACACTACGACGACGATAATTTCACTCATATACTCGTCAACACTTTACAAAATTTGTACTGTACTGTACTGTTTGTGTGTCGTACTTGTTGCGGTTACATTTATAATACAAATGTAACCGAAAGAAGTATGACTCACAAACAGTAACTTTTTCCGAACACCTGTTTTTTTTTCTACAACTTAGATTTCCAATGTGAGAATCGTTATGCAAAAAAAGACTGCTTCTACATTGTAATGTCCCATGGGCCCTAATTTTGCGAATCAGATCTGAAACTTCTACTATTTGAGCAACTCAGCCAACGCTGAGCTGTTTTTTTATCAGCTGAATTTTCAAACTGTTTAACTTTAAGCTGAAAAACTAGTCAAACCATTAATTCAAAAAAGCATTATCATAATTATAATATGAAACTATACCGACACGGCCACGGACAATTGCAGTGTTTCACCCAATCAGTTGAGTCGGTTTCGTACGGTCCAACTTTGTCCCAAACACACGTCCCTAAGTCAAAATTTCGAGATAATTGTTGTTACTAATCTTGTTTTAAGACAACAGGTGCTGTACGATTTGGTACGGTAAAACAGATGCTATCTTACGATGTTTAAGACTTTGTTGCATGTACATTCTTTCAAACCCATGTAAACGACTTCTGGATAGTAATAGTGTTTTTGAAGCGACATTTGTGATATGATTTCACAATAAATAAAAAAAAGAAAAAAAATCAAATTAGCACACACTTGAGGCTAACTCAAAGGTATACGTGAAAAATATCATGTACGTAACAAAACAGTCAGTAGCTAAAAACTAACTCTAAGTGCGTTAGATAAAACGCAGCAAAAAAGTTAAAAACAGAATATTAGTGAGATGCTAAAATACTTATCAAGACTTTTTTGACGTTAGATATGTGCTTCGTTTGCTTAAACTTTTACCGCATATTCGCTACATATCAAACACAAATGCACTATTCTCACATCAATGATACATGTCGACGCGAAGTTTACAAAATTATGCCCTTTACAAGGATACTCTAGGTATATCCGAGTGAAACGACTCAGTAATTAGGCGTGACAGTTTTGCTTGTGACACAGGCTCCGTCTGCTGTGACGAATCAAAACCCAGTCAAAGACTGAACTTACAACTTTGAACATATGCGCAGGAAAGTGTTAACGATCAAGGGTAATGTATGTAATCCATTAGCAAATAGCACGACACTCACGACTGTACCCCGCTTGCGGTAACCCCGTTAGCGGGATCGGAAGTCAGGTCTCAAAACTCGCCCTAAACTTATCCTTAAATACCCCTAATACTATGTATATAGTAAGTATAAGTAACAAATATTAACCCCCCCCTTTTCGGTAGCTTAGGAATACTCTTGTATTGAAGTTACTACTCGTAGCCTGGTATAACTTCAACACAAGGAAGAGGTGAATCTGTGCACCACCCTGTGCTCGCACACCTTCTGGGCGTGACAAAAAAAAAGCAAATAGCAAAAAAATCTGTGCGATTATAAAATGTAAAGCAAAATATAGCAATTTATTGAATAGCCCTTACAATTATTAGACTTTTCAAAGCATGTATGCACGTCGTGTGTTCTATTTGGTCGTGGAATACGATTGTCGTAACAACCGCATGTACTTTTCACAGTTTTTTGGTAACACGACAAATAGCAAGCCTGAAAACAAACTTACTGTTTAATGTTTAATATTGTTTAATTTTAGCAGACTAAACAAAAATTTTTAAAAAAAAGTTTTGCCACGTTTTCACGACTACGTAAAGTTGGGTCATTTTTTGTTCTTTCGCATAATCAGCGAAATCGTAAAACTAAGAGTACATAATAGTGTCTCACTTTATTTAGAAGAAAAGTCAGCCACTCTCCTTTCTGCTTGTGTTCTAGTACAGGCAGATGCGCTCGTCATTTCCAGACCACATGTTGCCGTTTTCTGCAACATGTGGCTGGCCAATCAGCGCGTAGAGTCTCTGCGTAACACACTTTAGTACATAATCGCTGATGCATTAATAAGCATTAGTGATGTGGATCGGATCGCCGGATCGGATCGCCGATCCGGGGGTCGGATCGGATCGGATCGGATCGCTGAATTTGCCGGATCGGATCGCCGGATCGGATCGGCTTTAAAATTTCGGATCGGCGATCCGGATCGGTAGTATAAATTTTGTGTCAAGAACAAAAAATTGCACAAAATTTTGCAAAATTTAAAAAACTTTATGACTGATCACTCAAACGCACAAGTATAACTACTACTCAAATTATCAAATTATCGGCTTGATATTAGTGGAAGCACACAGTTTACGTATACACAACTGGAGGGGAAGTTTCTCATCATTGAAGTTGCGTGAAGACACGTACTAAATGTGTGATGTGAAATGTTTAGAAATATATCTCAATTTTCGCCTACAAAAACATTCTGGCAACAATGTTTTCGTTAACACAAGAGTTGGGAATTGCTCGTTACAGGCAGAATCGCCGCAGATCAAAATTTCCGATCCGCGACCCAACCCAACCTTGACACATGCGGGTAAAGCACGATCCAACCCGCTCCGTCATAGTCGACCTACGACCAACTTTGACCCACCATTTTAAGATACCGTACCTGGTGATCGATCGTTTTTAGCTGATACCCCTGTACAATTTGCACAGTGTATATTGTTCACATTGGTACCTACTTTTACCGAATGGTACGCAAACGTACCCAAATTGGATTGAACAGGTGAAAAATTTGTTCAGAATTCGCCAGTTTGACAAAATGCAGCGACCCGCACAGCCTGGAATCTGAACCCAGTGGATATCCAACCACGACCTGCGGTAGTAACCCAAAAATTTCAAGACATTTTCATTTTCCATTTAACAAAATTTTTGGTCGTGGGATTGTCTAACTTAAACTAGCTCTCATTGCAAAAATGCCATCTTATCATTTATATACAAACTCATTAAATTTTTTAAGCAATATATATATACTCATTATAATAAGTTATACTTAACAATATTTCTACAAAAAATGAGATTTTTTAGCGTTCATCAAGGTTACACAATTTTGAATCGGGTCGGATCGGCGGATCGGATCGGATCGGCATCAAAATTTCGGACCGATCCGATCCACATCACTAATAAGCATTAACATAGGAATAAAAGGATAATAATTCATTATTTATTCATAGTCTGCTTGCAAAAACATTAAAAAAAGGTTTACCTTAATTAAAAAAAATTAAATTAAAAAATTAAAAATGAAAACATTTGGTGATAATTTGTCAAACTTACGGCGTAATCGATTGATAAACTTTTGAGATATAAACTTTTCTCAGGTACTTAAAAGTTTCTCAATCAATTTCGCTGAAAGTTTCTCAAAATATCCAAAACGTACTTGCAAACCTTTTTTAATGTTTTTGCAAGCAGAGTATGAATAAATAATGAATTATTATCCTTTTATCCCTATCTTAATGCTTATCAACGCATCAGCGATCATATACTAAGGTGTGTTTCGCAGAGAATCTACGTGCTGATTGGCCAGCCACATGTTGCACAAAACGGCAACATGTGGTCTGGAAATGACGAGCGCATCTGCCTGCGCTATAACACAGGCAGAAAGGAGAATGTCTCACTCTTCTTCTAAATATAGTGAGGCACTATTATGTACTCTTGGTAAGCCTAAAAAAATGAAGGTTATCAAATTTCGAAATGTGCTATTTACCACAGAAGGTTTGTAGGTACATAGTGCAGGTACCACTAGAAGCCTTTTTTGTCAGAAATGCATTTTTTACAGAACAAATAAAACTAAAATTCAGTTTATAATCGTTTAATTACCTCTATGGAATAAGTTTGTTTAGGATAATAGTAAACAGCATCTTCTGTCGGAGTGTGACTGCAGGACCCGTAGAAACCACCAAGCATATTTTCTTCAATCTAAATTATACTCTTTTAAGACATCTTTTAAGCATTTTTAAGACTCAAACTATAGCGGATTACAATTACTTACCCCGGATTGCACCAACAAAGAATAACTCAAGAATAGGAATAGCTCGAGAATAGCTCAGGAATAAAATAAATTTTCATTGCACCAAAGTTTAAGCTCGAGAATAGTTATTCTCGAAGTTGGAGAATAGCTCAAGAATAGTTATTCTCGAAGTTGGAGAATAGCTCAAGAATAGTTACAGAATAGCTCAGGAATAGCTGAAGAATAACGAACATTATTGCACTAACGAAAGTTAGAGAATAGTTTATTCTCCAGCTATTCTCATGTAATGTGTAAGTTATTCCTGATCTAGACCAGGGCCCGATTTATCGAAACAAAATGTTCGTCATCGAAAATGTTCGTCATCGAAAATTTTGGATTGATCGAAACATTTTCGATGACGAACATTTGTTTTTTCGATGACGAACATTTGCTTTTTCAACGGCGAGTTCGTCATCGAAAAAGCAAATGTTCGTCATCGAAAATGTTCGTCATCGAAAAGTTCGTCATCAAATATGTTCGTCATCGAAAAAGCAAATGTTCGTCATCGAAAAAGCAAATGTTCGTCATCGAAAAGCAAATGTTCGTCATCGAAAAAGCAAATGTTCGTCATCGAAAAAGCAAATGTTCGTCATCGAAAAAGCAAATGTTCGTCATCGAAAAGCAAATGTTCGTCATCGAAAAAGCAAATGTTCGTCATCGAAAAAGCAAATGTTCGTCATCGAAAATGTTCATTATTGAAAATTTTCAGCGTTCGAAATTAGATCAGTCGTTCTAAGTCTAAAGTTTAGACTCTAAACATTCTGAATTAGAACATTTTCATTAAAGTCTAAATTCTCTAATAATAATAATAATAACTACTACTAACTACTTCCAATACTTTACTACTACCTAAGACTACCTAATACTACTAAAATTGAGGTACAATAAAGTATTGAATTTAGTGGTTCTGTCTGGTGCCAATAGATAGTGGCAAACTCTCAAAGCTGAATATTATTTTGTTTCAACTTTTCCGCAACATTAACTAAAGTTTTGAAAAACTTTACATAAATCATTTTGAGGAAAGAGAACTAATTTAATAGTTCAGAAAAGCTGAAAAGCTGGTTATAATTTCACAGAGCTCGGTTCATATACTCGCCCTTGTCCTTGTCCCTATCATTTTGTCCTTGAGCAATTCCAAAACTACCTGGCCAGATAAGCCGATTTTTGGCATGAAAATATTTGACCTCAATTCCAGACCGAATACAAAATTCGTCTAAAACGCTTCCGTTAATGCTTCACAGCAGCTGACCGAAATGTGCCCTAGTCCTTCTTGTCCCTCTGTGTTCTCAAGGACTAGTATGAACCGGTCTTAAATTAAGTACGCCTGAACCAAATGCTTGAAACGGCCAGCCGACTCTCTTTGCAGTATGGTCGCAGATATCAGTTATTCAGTTAACAGCTATTAGGGTCGATTCATACTTCAGTAGGGCATACGGACAAAGCCTGTATAATCCGTTTTTTAATTCTTACTTTTTAAGGCAAACGCGCATAGCTTGGGCCTAAGTTGCGTTCATATTTTTGAACAGTATGTCCGTTTGTCCGTATGCCCGGGAGTTTTGGCAAAGTTGAACTGTAATTAACTTTGCCGGGCATATACGGACAAAGTGAAATAGTGCGGTTTAGTATATGTAGATGAACGGACATATGGCTGACAGGCAAAGTGGCAGATGGCTGAACGGGCGAAGGTATGAATTGAACGGCCATTCTGCTGTTCAGTTGGCCCCAATGTCCATACGGCAGTACGGTTATTTTAATAATTAATATTAAAAATTTGTATTAAAAATACTTTTAATTTCAAATATTTTATTAATATTAATATTAAAAATATAATAAATAATATAATATAATAATATAATAAATTAATATTTTGCGCTGTTGTGCTATTTACATTAATATTTAATTAATAATAAATAAGGTTGGCTATTTATATTAATATTAAAATTACTGCCAGCTGCTTATGTACCTATAGATGTTCGCAGTTGAAAATTTCAACGGAGGTACCGAGCTCCGTTGAAATGTTCGTCATCGAAAAAATTTTCGATGACGAGCTTTTGTCATTTAGAACATAATAATGTTCTAAAAGACCAAAGCTCGTCATCGAAAAATTTCTCGATGACGAACATTTTTGATGACGAACTTTCGATGACGAACATTTGTCTTTTGATAAATCACCGTTGAAAAAACAAATGTTCATCATCGAAAATGTTTCGATCAATCCAAAATTTTCGATGACGAACATTTTCGATGACGAACATTTGTCTTTTCAATAATGAACATGTATTTTCGATGACGAACATTTGGTTTTTCGATGACGAACATTTGGTTTTTCGATGACGAACATTTTTGATGACGAACATTTGTTTTTTCGATGACGAACATTTTTGATGACGAACATTTTCGATGACCAACATTTTCGATGACGAACTTTCGATGACGAACATTTTCGATGACGAACATTTTGTTTCGATAAATCGGGCCCAGGAATAGCTGAAGAATAGCCTAATAACTTTTAGAAAAACTTACCAATTTCCATATTTTTAACATACCTATTCATGTTTATTTAGCTTATATATTATTTATTTAGAGTAAAAATAACAAAACAAAAAAGTTTAAAAATGCTCGCATTCGGGTTTCGTTTGCCATCAGGTTACTGACTGGGCATAAGCTTTTGTTTTGGCATTTATATTAAGTTTATTGAATATAAAAAATGAAAGTTATTTCGAAATAAAATGTAGAAATAACGAATATTATTCTTACAAGACTAGTGCGTCTAGTTTAGCCTCGGTTATCGAACCCACAATATGAGCTCATTTAGTGTTTCACAATTATGAAAGTACGAAAATGATTTAAAATCAAATTCTGTTATTCAATCAATCAATCAATCAATCAATCTTGTCAAAAATTAAATGCAATTTGCTCTAATATGAGGTTAAAGGGAGACACTATTAACAAAATTCCGAAAACTTCAACTTTTGATACGTTTCGGCATTGACGGGGAAAAGTTTATGTTCCTGCGTTTGTCAAGAGCTATTTATTGATAAATCGTGTGGATTAACCAAGGATTAACCTAAGGATTGACCCATGGTCAGTGAAAATTATCGGTCACTGAGCGTTAAGGTATCATTTTCAAGCGGTTAAAATGATACCTTAACATTTTAAAATAATGATATTCAACGCATTTAAGCGCGTATACACCTAAGTTCTTCTGTAGATAATTTACTGCTATAAAGGTAGCAGTAATTACTATGACATTAAGATAATCGTGTAACTGACATAAGTAGTCCCAAATGAAGTCACTGTTTTTGCAGAAAGAAGATGACCTGCTACCAAAGGCACGGGTTTCTCGTTTGTGTGATGTAAAATCAGCCTTAGGCCATCCCTCGCGTTCCAAAAACTTCCCGCGTTTGTGGCGTTTATTAGCATTTTTAGCCCTAAATGTGAACAAGTTTTAATCTCTTGAAAAATTTTTCATATAAAGTAACCCGTTTTTATTCACTATTTTAACAAATTTTCAATTTTTTCCGTCAGAATACCATATGTAATAGGTAACATAGGTAATCATACTGAATGTTTTAAAGCAAAATTTTTGCTAAAATTGCAGAAATAACCCTTTAACAAACTGCTCTTCGATATTTTGCTTGTAAATGGAAAAACAATGCATATGTTTTGCCGTACAAACACAAGAAAAAATTCATAATTATGTAATATTTACCGATAATTTAAGAACAGCTGTAACTTTGAAAATTGAAGTTAATAGACAGCGTTCAAACTTACCATAAACTTCACCAGGCATTACTGTCGATTTGGCTGTATAAGTAAAACAAAAGCCTGTGTTTGGATCGTAAAACGGTTCCAGTGCCATGCTAAAAATATTTTCACCTTTTTAGTTACGTTCAAGACAAATAAGCTGCAATTTTACAAACATGTTTTATACAGAAAGTGACTTGATAAATAATAAAAAGGTTTATTTAACTTTTTGACTTTAACCGTTGTAGTTAAACGAATATAAATGTAATATTTACGCGTTATTGCATGTAGTTGAACCCAGCACACAAGACAGAATAAGATGAGATTCATTTATGTGACCGTACATTGGCACGTCTGCGGTATCACGTTCACTTTGCATGAATTGAATCAATAAAGGCACCAAATGTGGCATGTTAAGCTGCAATTTAAAAATTGCCATGTTTCAAAAAACTTTTTTGTTTGCCGTTATTTTTATTTCACCAGCGTAAGTTACAACAAAGTTAAGATGATGAGTCTTGCTATCTCATACTTTAACTCTATCGAGCGTCAGAGCATTACTCAGCTACATACGGTGAAATGCATAAAGGCAGTCTTAGCTTAGTCTTGCTAAACGCAGTCTAAGGCCAACGTTCTAACCTATGTATTACGTGTAGAATTGTTCGTTAAGATGTTCTAAATTACTGAAATAGAATGCCTTAGACTGATTTTAACGTAAGATTGCCTTTATACATTCCAAAAAAATATTTCGCTAACTTAAATTACTACAAAATTGAAAGTTACCAGTTTTGCTACAGTATACTTCAATTCTTCGGGCGTCAGTTGCATCAGGTCCAGCATAGAAATATTTCCTCTCTCAAGGTTGTATCCAGCCGTTATTACAGCATGGTAGCTATTTCGACGAACCGTTTCGTTAACTGAAACCGTAAAAAATGAAAGTAGAATTGAAAACTGAAGACAAAAAATGAAGCTGTCTGAGACATCCTATTTCGGCCTTTTCATATGCTTTTTTAACAGCAAACTTTTCACTTTTTTTGCTTCTTAAAAGTTACACGACCACTTTCCTATACAAACAAAAGGATTTTTTGAGAATACAGATTAACATAAACAGTCGTGTAGCGCCCGTTTAGCGACTGACTAAAATCTGTCGCTAATCAAACTGACGTTCAGAATTACACTCACTTGGAGGATTTTAATGAAGGTGGTTCATAGAACCATGGTATTACGTACGTTTTATATGATTAGCACATAATTTCATTACAAAATACAGCATTCTTGATGTACGTAACACAATGGTTTTATAAAACCACGTTTGTGAAATCCATTCACCATGTCTGGTATAATTTGAACGTTCATTACTTTTGGGTCAGACTTTAGTTAAATCATCGAAGGGTTTGTTATCATGACGCTACATTACGTTGGCTACGTTAGCGTCAATCATACCTGACGCGACGCAAACAGCACTTGGCGATTGTTGGATTTGACAAATTAAATCGGCATTTTCAACATAGTTACCCACAAACGAAATCGCGACACCAGGAAGTGTTATGGCACTTTGGCCATATGAAAATTGTGGGCGCCGTAGAAGGTATTGCCAGGTATCTCCTTTCGTTAAATGAATGTATCTAAATTATTGTAGCAACTTCAAAGATTAGATCGAACTGTTTCGTGAGAATTGTGGGTAGGGCAGACACGGAGTGTGTTTTTGCCACGCAGTATTATTATGTGCAAAGGAAGACTACGCCTGATTAAAACACCCGAAGTAGGGGGCTCTCTTAAAGGTATTCTAAACAAGAACGTTTTGCGAGTAAGGATAAATGTATTTTAGATAGATCGCGGTGTGATATACTTGCGGTGTGAGGCTGAGGCCGCCGCGTAAAAACCCAAGGCAGGTCATTGCCTATCTGAATATCAGGAACTTTATTTAGGCCACAAAGTTGATAAATAGAACTTTTAATGCATTGTTGTACAAAAACATGTCATCTATATTGTGTATAAAATCTCTTGACTATCTTGCAAAGGTGTAACTTGGCAGTGTGGGGGATCGCGCCAATTGACAATCGAGGGGCCGGATGCAAAAACTACAACAAGAATAGAAACTTAATTAGTCCTGGTTTGGTAATTACAAATGTTTTTTCAGATAGTACACAGTTGACCCACACAAACTTACACTGATACTAATAAAGTTTCAAATTATAATATTAGTTTGAATAGCATATAGTGGTTTGCGGGTAACAAACGCGTGTAAGCGAAATCGAAATAGCACTTTTTGTGCTATAGCGCTTTTTTATGCGCTATATGCGCTATTTGCGCTATAGCGCTTTTTCGGAGTGCTATATGCGCTATTTGCGCTATATGCGCTATCGGAGGTGCTATATGCGCTATTTGCGGTATTGCGCTTTTTGGGGGTGCTATATGCGCTATCGAAGGTGCTATATGCGCTATTTGCGCTATAGCGCTTTCTGGGAGTGCTATATACGCTATTTGCGCTATATGCGCTATCGAAGATGCTATATGCGCAATTTGCGCTATAGCGCTTTTTGGGAGTGCTATATGCGCTATTTGCGCTATAAGCGCTATCGAAGGTGCTATATGTGCTATTTTTTTGGATATGGAGGGGGGAGGGGGGGAAGCCGCTATTTTAGGTGCTATATCTCACAGTGAATAGCGAATTTTTACAGTTTATTGTTCTAGATATAACACACCGAATTAAACAGCTATAGTTCCAAATTGCATAAACATTTTGCTCTCTTGGAAGAAAAACTAATCCGTACGGTACGCTTTTTGCTGTCCAGTTGGCTCTAAAACAATCAAGTTTGTTGGGTTAAATCCTAGTATATATTAAATGATTTTACATTAATTGTCAATTTTTTATCTGCAACTATCAAACTTGAACAAAGTACTGTCAAAGAACTAAAGGCTTAAAGTTATGAGATTACAATGCTTAGCACAAATTCTTGATTAGTTTAATTTTGTTTAAAAATGATTTTAAATTTTAAATTCTACATAGATGTGAGCGGAACTTTCTTATTTACTTGAAAATATCGGCAAAATAGAAATAAATTTTATTTGATGAATTTTTCAATTAGTTTATTTGCCGTGATTTCCGTTATCAGTATATTTGTGCGTATGTATAAGTAGTGAACTGTTGGAAAAGCCATCTGCAAGGTTTCATTTAAGGTGGTAGTTCCATAATCGCAGTGACCCGTTTTTCAGACAGATCTATACACTATGAATAAACAGACTATGATTTTCTGAAACCACACCAAAAAACACCCAGAGCATTTTTTATTTGGTGTAAAATACCATAGTTAAGACTAGCTACGGCGTTGCCTTACTGAACTGTGAGCCAATGGAGTGGCTAGTCTTAACGTGGGATTTTATCAGTGATTAAAACGTGAAAGTAGACAAGTTCGAGTCTTGTTTTCAAAATTTGTAGCCATTTTATTCCTGCTTACTGGTTATTCTGAAAAACAGCTTTGAAAATAACCTCATGTTAAGAAACTGCGATTCTGGAACTACCACCTTAAGTCCGGTTCCCACTAAGGCAGAAACAAGAAATAAGCCTACCTACTTCTTAAATAAGGGGTCGTTTTTAATTTACAATATAAAATCTTAACTACAAATTGAACGTCGTTCCGTACATTGCATCCATTATGCCCCCCCCCCCCCCCGTCAAATCTAAACAAAAACAATAATAGCTTGCTTGAGGTCATGAAAGTCGGCCATTTGCTTTCCATCAAGAAATGTTATCAAATGAGAGTCGGGATGCAGTTTCTGGCACAGTTTTTCTGCAGCAGTATGCAGTAACTTTTTTCTGTCGCCATTTTTGTACAAACTATCGTCGTCGAAAGCTGTCAGGTTGACTTTGTAAAAACAGCTACGATCACGTTGCGTCCATCCTGGAGGACAGTTGTCTAAAAACAGTCAAATTTCAGGGCCTTTTTCTTTACCGGATTAAACGGACTGGACTTAATTTTATCAGAGGTTTAGGAATGACAAAGCGGACTAAACGGACTAAACCCAACAACGTCCGTTGTGTTTTTGTAAGGACGTACAACACGATAATTTCCATAGTCCTTGATTGTTAATGTAAAACGCATATGCTATGATTTTTATATTATAGTAAGTCTTTCATTATTATGAATTCAGTGAAAAGTGTTTTGGTTGTTTTTTATTATTTGTAGTTAGGGTAGCGGGCCAATTGAGGCGAAACTGTCAGGCAAATGCTAGTCAGTAGTACTGCAAAACCTTTTAAACCTGCAAAAGTCCTTTAAGTGAAACAATAATTGATAAATGTTGATTCTCGCTTCACGAATCACGATATGCAATAAGAGTTTACATTGCAGTAAAACGGTACAACAATACAAAATAACTTCATTGTCAACGTGTGAAGTCATCGTAAATTATAAGCCTGCTCGTGCGTTAAACTGGTTAGGAGTCAACACTTTAATAATTGAGTCTAGTAATTTATGAAAATATTCAAAAAATTTCGAACTCACTTTGAATGCTACTGACAGCTCGCTTTTTTCGAGATTTTTTCTTGGAGCTCTTCTATAAAATAAACAAAACTCGGATTTGAAAAGGGCAAAAAATTATTAGGTAGATGCTAACTTTTTAAAGTCCTTCCATTTGTAGATAATTTTGTCATTACCATAGCCTAAGATTGTTGTTAAATTTAGTACTGGTCACATAAAACTGGACTTCAGAATATTAGAGTGATTAAACTTCCAAAAAGCTCATTAAAGTAGGTAAAAAACAAAACTCACAAAAGATTTAACAACGTCGAGATACATTAATTTTAATTCATAATACGATTTGGCCGCTTCAAGCCAGAGTAGTTTCATTTTGTAGTAAGGGCTGTAGTTACAGACAGTGACTGCGGGAAAGACTGCATCGTAAACCAATCTTTTTTCCACTGACACGCCGAATTGCAAGTATCGATGTATTTGGGTACCCACAGCGTAAATTCCAACAATCAGCGTGCATGTCGCCAATAAAATACAGCCAAAACGTATAGCATAATGTTGATTGTTCTTGTAGTTAACGACGTGTAGCTAAAGTTAAAAACAATTCAACTTAATGTAGTAGGTTGATGTCGGATGGTATGTTTACAGCCGGCTTAAACGGCTCCAACTCATTTGAGTCTGATGTTGTGGCTAATGGATTAAACGAGTCAAAGAAAGTCAGCGGCTTCATTTATGTCACCACCTATTCATAAACGACCACGAAACTACATAAAAACAAACAATGGATTTTTTTAAACCATGGTTTTAGCGCAGCTAAAATTAGAAAACTGTAGCACAACACGTCTCTATTTTGCTGAAATTTCAGCTGAGCTCTAAAACCATGGTTTAAGAACAGTTACAAAATTCGTAACGAATCAGGCAATATTTTGTAATGAAAATATGTGCAAATCATATGAATGTTGTAAATGAGAATTAGGGCCTATGAGACTCAGGGGCTGTGGTGTAGTGGTTAGCATTCTTGTCTTCGAAGCAAGCGTGCCGGGTTCGATTCCCGGCGCCTCCATTTCTTTCATTCTTTCTAAATTGGGGCCTCCTCTTTCTATTCAACATAGTGGCGACCGTGAAATAGGACGGACAGGATAGGGCCGGGTCCTCAGGACAGCCTTACCCCGAACCTTCTTCGGAGGTGGGTTAAGAGCCCCATGCCCTGGGTTGAGGTTGGAACTTCAACCCTTACTGTACTCGTGCTGTGTGCAGTGTGTCTGTGTACATAGTCTCTTTCTGATTGGTCCCTCGGTTATGGGTAATCCGAAAAACCCTCGGTTTCGGTTAGGGGTGAACCGGAGAAAACCCTCGCTATTGCTTGAGAATCGCTCCGGGTGGATAAGGAAACCCTGTGGTTGCGGGTGAGCCAGGAAACCCGGGAGTGTGGTGTGATTGAAGTAGGCTTGGAGGCCTACGTGTGAATGTGCTCCGCCCTTGAGGCATTGGGTTCGCCCCGGGAGCATGAGTATCGCCGAGTATCGTTGCAGGGTCGCAACGATGTTCGAAGGGGGGACCCTGTTGTAAATGAGAATTAGGGCCTATGAGACTCGGGGCTCGGGGGCTGTGGTGTAGTGGTTAGCATTATTGTCTTCGAAGCAAGCGGGCCGGGTTCGATTCCCGGCGCCTCCATTCCTTTCATTCTTTCTAAATTGGGGCCTCCTCTTTCTATTCAACATGAAAACGTACGTAAAACCATGGTTTAGTGAAACCACCTTTGTGAAATCCACCCAAAACTTTTAAAATGTACCCTTAACGTTAACTAGTGTACAGTACAGCTCAAAATTAACATCATATGACTCCGGAGTCAGCGTCACTGACTGCATTTTGGAGTCAGTGACTGCAGTCAACCTATTGACGTCACGGGTCCAATTTGACTTCCGCTAGTTTTGAAATTTATTACCTGACTCTGGAGTCGGAGTCAGTGACTTCGGAATCAGCATCACCTTAGCACCACTGCTGATTTAGAAGTTTTGCTTGCTATACGTATGCGTGTAGACTTTAAATCAAAACAATTACAATTTATTTATACTACGCTATGGTTACTTAAGCTAGGTGATCCTACTTAAAAAGTGCGATACATTTAGCAGTCTGCTTCGCTATATACTATATAACAATTTATAAATTCTATTTTCCGATTGTTTGCTATATTAAATTATAGTATAATACCACTACAAAAATGGTGCATAAAATGAAAAAATAAAATAAATAATAAAAATAAAACCTGTTGGTAACTCGGTAGATGTTTTTTTTAAAACTACAGGCTTGTTGAAGTTTCATAAATTGGCGGAAAAAGATGCGTCGGGAAAAGCTTATTCCTGCCGCCACCTCAGTGGCGGCAGGACTTTATATTGCTTTTCGTTTTCTAATTACATGTGAGCATTGTTCTGCATCAAAATACAATTAAAGTATCGGGTTATATAGTAAGCATAGGGCTTTGTTAAATTTTGAATAGAAGTTGTGAAATGTTTTGACTTAAGTTTTGAAATGTTTTGACTTACTTTGATTAGTCGTTTTTTGCCGAAAAATGCCCATCTGGGGAGGGGGGGGGGGGGGCACGACGAGGTTTTTTTCACTCATAATTTAATATTTGTTCGGTTTTGTAATTTAATGCTTTTAACAAATTAAACTACAATGTTCGAGATCTAATCAAATAATAATAAATTAATTAGAATAATTAATACGTTGCGACTGCGAACCTAGCCCCTTTATTCTCTAAAGCGGCTTAAGTAAGTGTGAAGTAAGATAGGTTAGAGTATTTAAAGGGTTTTACAAAAGCTAAGCGTTGGGCCAGTGGCTCGAATGGTAGAGCACTGGTCTGCAAATCCAGTGATGGGTGGTTCGAATCCCCTTTGGGTCATGCCTATGAAGATGATCTCATTCTTCTAGTAAGAACCCCCTTGCTGTCTTGAAAGAACCCTCTTGCTGTCTTCAACAAAACTCCTTGCTGTCTTGACTTGGCGAGACGTTCGAGAACTAATCAATTAATTGTAAATTTGATAGAACAATTAATAAATTGCAAGTTTAGAGTGCAAACCTAGCCCCTTTATTCTCTAAAGCGGCATTGCATAAGTAAGTGTGAAATAAGATGGGCCCGCTAGAGTACTTAAAACGTTTAAACAAAAGCTCAGCATTGGTCTATTGATCAAAAGATGCGTGGTTCGATGATTCTGATGAAAATGCTGTCTTTCTTCCAGTAAGAACCCCTTTGGTGTCTTAGCATAGCGTCACGTACATAAGTTTTATACGTAATATCTAAACTTCTATTTATCTAAACTATAGTTACTGTTCGGCTTGATCGTTAACTTTGTAGTGACATCATCGTCCCTGCTATGTTTCTGTTTATGCACAACAATTGTTTAGAATCAGTTGTTTAGAGTTGTTTGGTGATTAATGTGGTGGATGTATGCAATACCAAAGCTTTAACTAGCATTTGTTAGTTTTTTACAGTGTTTGCATGATTAAAAGTTGATGCATATTATGCAGGCAAATCATAAAAAAATCATTTAGAGCTGAGAATATAAAATTTCATTTTCAAATTTGCAATCGCCCAAAATTGCCGGAAAAATGTGGAAAAATGAGGAAAATCAAAAAATTTAGAAAGAAACCAAATTGAGATGTCGTATTAATATACATAGCAGGAGGCTTCAAAGTTACAGGCATTACAGGCATGAATCTCTATTTAGCTTTCACATCGAAGTTTGTAAAAACTGTCGGGGAATAATTGTATGTGTTCAGGAATTTGGTGGCGGCAGGATTAAACTTTGTAAAAGTTCGTAATGTGTCAAAAGCATAAATTTAGTCTAAAAGTTTGCATGAAAATCCTGCTTGTTTATACAACCGCCAAGCTAAATAATGTTTCTTGTGACAAATTTTGGCGGGTCCGCGTTGTTATTAAACAGCACTATAATGTTTCAATAAAACGACAATAAGTCAGTCAGATTAGCTGTTTTCAGAGAGTAGTAAGTAATCTGACTTTTATAATATGTCAGTTTCAAAATACCTGAAAAAGTCTTCAATGCGAAATGTCTTAATTTATTTCTCCTCTCACTAACCTCAATTTCTCCCTCTCATTTTGAAACAGTTGAAATAGTTTAGTTTGAAATATTTTGTTTAATGCTCAGTGCTTAATTTTGCATTATTTTTTTAATTATGCATTTTCTATTTTATGCTTTTCTTAATTTAGATTTGTTATTATCAGTTGATGAATTGATTTAAGGTAGCGCTCAGCAACAAAACTCATGTTCGGCGCTAAGCTCTTGCAATAAGTAGCAATACCACTTTAATTGTACATCAAAGAGACTTCAAAAAAACCTATTTACAATACAGTTCAGCACTTTAATGTGAATTTGTCAAATTTTATGACCATGTCGAATTTTCTATTCACACTAATTTTGTTTTTGACCTAGCTCAGCGAAACTTCAACCGATTTTGACAATCTTGGTATCGTTAAAAAGATCTTTCAAAAATCTAGACGTCAAATGTCTTCGATTTTCGATTCCGATTATTGATTTTTCAAAAAATCGATTTTTCAAAAATCAGTTGTGTTTGAGCGGCTACAAAAAGTGCTGAGAGCCAAAAATTTAAAATCGAAAAAATTCGACGTCTGCATTTATATTCTTTCTTTCATTGTGCAAAATTTCAACTCGATCCCAATTGGCAGCAGGGAGCTAGATCAAAAAAAAGTAGTCGACTTCGCTGCGCAAAAATGTGAGGTTTGCCCACACGTTTCACTTTTTAAAAAATTAGACCTTTCCTAGGCCTGCATAGTTCCGTTGAAAAAGTTACCAAAAGCCATACTCAATTTTTTAGGAAATTAAATCAAAAATTTTACATTTTCGAAGATTTATCAGCTTTTTAGGTTTTTCATTTTTTATTTACTATTTTCCCGGCTAAATAACTCAGCAAAGCTTTAACGTATTCTTATGTTTAATACATCATTTTAAAGCCAAGAAACCGCGTATTGCAGTGATATGAGTAATCAGTTTATATTAAAACAAAAATTTTTATGCTGCCGCTACAAAATCGTCCAAAAAATATTAAAAAAAAATTTCATCGCAATATGCACATCAAATGGAAGCTCTTTTCATTCTGAACAACTTTCCTTCAAGACATTATGGTCAAAAATGTCGCTGAAAAAAATTAAACGCCAAAGTCGGTTCCCCTGAGCGCCACCTTAATCATTTAATCTATACTGCTAAAACTGGCACAGAATAAATTACGGCCTTTTGACGGCGCCATTTTAAGAGGTGTCGTCGACGCGGAAAGGGGGGTAGAGGTGCTACATGATTTTTAAAGAAATTAATGATTCAGCCCAGGGTAGATCAAGTCTTATAATCACTGTACTGAACTGCTACTTCTAACTGACTTTTATCTCAACTTTTGCTAAATAATTTGATTAGCTTTTTTGAGATGTTTTTGTAGTATTTTTTTGCCGTAATGTCATTATCATTCTCTTTTAGCTAGATATAAAATGATGAATTTCAAACTTTAGTGTTTTTAATTCTTGGTTTTTATTTGATTTTACATACGTATGAATCGCAGAAATAACAACAAAATATCTTGTACTCTCTTAAGTAGGACCAGCTACACCTGGCACTAGGGCCAGTTACACCCTAAATAACCATAGCATAGTATAAACAAATTGTAGTTGTTTTTATTTAAAGTATCCTACACGCATACGTATAGCAAGCAAAACTTCAGAACCAGCAGTGGTGACTAAGGTGATGCTGATTCCGAAGGCACTGACTCCGACTCCGGAGTCAGGTAATAAAATTAAAAACTAGCGGAAGTAAAATTGGACCTGTGACGTCAATAGGATGACTGCAGTCACTGACTCCAAAATGCAGTTAGTGACGCTGACTCCGGAGTCATATGATGTTAATTTTGAGCTGTACTGTACCTACGTCAGTTAAATTGTACAAAAACTAAGCGCCACAAATCAAGTCCGTTCTAGTTAGAAAGTTGAAAATACCTACCATTTTTAAAAATAGTTTTAAACTGTTCAATTTAACTAAAAACTGAGTAGTTTGATGTAGCTTTTTCAACAAACTTTGTCGGGTGAGTATTACAAATTAAATTTACTGCAACAGTACACTAAGCTAGCCGCAGTTCAATAGGTTATTTAAGGTGGTTGTTACATTTTCGAGGTTTTTGTGATTTTGGTGCTTTTGTCTTTAAGCGATTTACTCAATAAATTGACTAGTTATTAAAAAAGTGAGGGAGATGCCTGGGGATTTTAAACGTCTATAAAACTTCACCAACTTTCAGCAATCGTAAACAGGTAATCGTATGATTCAGAGCTGTGGCGCAAATTTTTTGTAAAAAAACTTGAATTTTGGAAAGGACCTTTTTTGAAACGCTTGTCCTAAAAGGAAGACCAATGGTTGACTTTTGATACATAACACAGTTTCAGTCAATAATACAGTTCTAATCTATGCCAAAAACCGATTGCGATTTGAAGCATTAAACGCTGAGCATGGCCTTCCAGAAAAACACTTAAAAACTAAATTACCCCCTTAAACAAGACAAGCTTATATATTGAGTTAACGTATAGTATTTAGTTCATCCGTTTTTTGCATACATGTTACTATTCGACGCTTTTTTCGAATGCAATTTTCTTCAACACTTTTTGCTACCATAATGTTGTAAATGAGAATTAGGGCCGTGAGACTCGGGGGCTGTGGTGTAGTGGTAGCATGCTTGACTTCGAAGCAGGCGGCCCGGTTCGATCTCTGGCGCCTCCATTTCTTTCATTCTTTCAAATTGGGGCATCCTGTTTCTATTCCACAATAAAACGGTCAGTCACTAACAATTTTCAAAAGTCTATGGAAAATTTATAATTTTATTTATAATTAACAATAGGCTTACCGTTGACAATGTATATTTTATATGTGTCATGCTCGCCGCACAAGTTGCTTGCACAAGTTCCGATTTAAATTTAAACTTAAATTACTTTAGCTTAACTTGCCTCAAATTGAGCATAAAAGAAATCGTCACGTCTCGCTTAGCTTTGTATCTGTTAAGCTAATTTTTCACCTCAGTAGTACGTTTGATTAAGAAACTGCCAGCAATTAATATCCGTTAACAAAACGGCTCCGAATTAAACCTCCGTACACATTGTGCAGAAAAAAGCATTTGCAATTACATATTCAGGATAGAGACCTGCATCAGAGCCCGCGGGCCGGGCCGGGCCGGGCTTGGCTCAATAGCCAACGGGCCGGGCCGGGCCGCGGGCCGAAAGCTGACAGGCCGGGCCTGGTCACGGGCCTGACTATGCGGACAAATAATTTCCGATACGTCTCCAGTTCACGAAACTGGGCCTCAAATTCAAAAAATTCTCTATTTTTTGCTTGGGGGCTGCCGCTTCGAGACCCCTGCAACTTTGTGGGCAACGAGTAACACTATCTAAAAATGCAATATGAGGAGTTTATGCACAGCACTGACAGTTTTTCTTGATAACGGGCTAGGCCGGGCCGGGCCGACAGACGACTCTGAACGGGCCGGGCCTGAAAATGGTCCTAACGGGTCGGGCCGGTCCGAGCCGACGACGGAAGCCAACGGGTCGGGCCAGGCCACGACGGGCCGAAAAAATAGGCCCGTGCAGGCCTCTAATTCAGGAAATGTTATTGACTCTGAGGGCCTATTCCTTTACCGGATTAAACGGACTTTAGTCCGAGGTTTAGGAATGGCAATTCAGGTTAAATGGACTAAACGAGTTAAAATAAGTCAGCGGTTTAAATTTAGTCTGTCCCCATTCCAAAACTACCACTGGACTAAACGGATTTAAGATGCACGCTTAATATTAACGTGCATAGTTAAGTCCGTTTAGTCCGATTAAAAAGCAGCGCGCTAAAAGTTAGGTCCGTTTAATCCGCAGGTTTCGGAATGGCTTAAATAAAATGCGTTGAATAAAAGCTCTGCCTTGAATAGAGCCCCCATTTGAAATCTCGCGAAAAAATAAAAGCCCTGGGGTTCTATGGAAATACGATAAGCCAGCTGGCTGGTTGCCTAGGCCAGCTCACACACACATAATAAAAAAATGACACACAAACACGCTCACAAATTTGCCACAGCGAATACACGTAAGACGTGTAATAGAGCCCCCATTTGAATTCTTGCAAAAAAATAAAAGCCCTAGGGTTCTATTCGAAGAAAATATACGGTACGTTTCTTTCTGTTTTCAGCTTGATTTAAAAACAAAAAGCTGTGTACTGATCACATTTTTTGTCAAAGTTTAATTTTGTTAAAAGCATCAATCAACATATTTGCCACAAAACATTTTATTGCAATGTTAGCACTGCAACATGAACTGTTATTATATCATCCAGTTTCTGTAAAACCAATTCATGATATTTTATTTTGACGCTTAGAACAGGAATTTCGTTTTTTAAATATGACTCAAAACAATGGTGGTCCCATGTGGTCATCAGTGACATGTTTGCTGTATTACTCTCGTTTGTTTGGATGCTCGACATACGTTGGTTCGAAACCCAAGCCTTGGCTCAAATTTTTGCTTTGTCTGAACGCCACCGTGGCTGGCTGCACATTAGCAGGTAAAGAAATAACAAAAGCAATGAATGCGATAAACGGAAATAAAAAAAAGGATTTTAATATTTTGGATAAGATTTAGACAACTGCATTGTTTTTTCTGTTGGGCAACGGCCCGACAGGTCTTTAATTTTGTTCTTGTATTCTTAGTGCGCTGCTAACGTTGAAGTGCTCATGTGCGGAGTTTGTTTTACACGTCCGCCTCCGTCAAATCGCACACGTCTACCTACTTATTTACCTTGCTGGCTTGCTTCTCTTAATGTACTGCCTTTGCAATTTCCGCCGTTACACAGGCATGATAAAAATGATTACAAAAAATGCTCGGAATCGATCCAAAAGCCTTCGGCTTATGAGTACAACAGCTAAACCACTACACCATTCTGCCGTTTTGTAAGTCTGCATCAGTTTTGGGTTTCAGTGCAAAAAGAACTGGTCGTGCCTTGAAAAATTTAGGACGAACATCAGAGAGCATGTGATTTTTAGCTTGGTATTTTGACTCCCGATATTTTGCCTAATTCCTCCCGAAATGTTTTTTCATATTTTTGTAGTAAGCGTTTCAGCTCCACATTCGCCGTCTCTTCAGTTGCCGCAAATTTACAACTGTTCTCAACGGTGAAAATGCATGTCCAATCTAAACGTAGCTTACCCAGCCAGTTTTTGCCAAACAAGCTAGGTCCACTCCCCTGAACGACTAACAGAGGGACCTTAACCTTTTGACCGTTTGTTTCCACAATCACTTGTGTTTCACTAATAACCGGAACAGGATCGTTTGTGTAAATGCGTAGCTTAGACGTACCTTGTCGCAAAAGCATTGCGTTTAGTTTTTCTGCTTTTTTAGTCCTTTTCACTAACCAGAGACCAATCGGCTCCAGTATCTACTAGCATGCGAAAACAGACATTGTAATTTTCGCTGATACAAAAAAACTTTGCTTTTTAGAATCTTTTACGGCATATATATACAAAGTAAGTCACTGTCACTATCAGAGCCCTTTTCACTATTCTCTTGAACCACCTGAGCCCTTCCTTTACCTCTTTTTATTACTTTCTTTTTGTCGTTAGGTTTGTTTTTTTGCAAACAAGTCCGCTCAATGTGTCCCGTTTTGTCGCAGAAATGACATTTTCTGTTCTTAAACCGACAATCAGTAGCACTATGGCCAGACCTACCGCAGCGATAGCAGGCTTTCATAGTACTGCTATTGAACTTGCTTGTTTTGTTGTGAACCATAGCAACAAATGCGTTTTGTTCTGGAGTGTGCTTGAGCTGGACACCGCCGGTTCCATTGACTGGGCAATTTCGAAAGCACGAGCCAGAGTTAAGTCTTTCTCAGCTAGCAGTCTTTGTTGCATAGCCTGATCACCCAGTCCACATACGAAACGGTCCCGCAAAGCCCTGTTCAGAAATTGACCAAAGTCACAGTTATTCGCTAGTCGCCGTAACTCCGCCAAATATATATTGACGATGTCGTTCGCCGCGAAAAATGCCTCCGTTCTTTCGAGGTAACATTGCCATACCGCCGAATCGCCATCGAATTGGTCCAGTTTTCAAACCGTAGACATTTTCGAACACTGCGCCAAAGACGTGTGGTGACAGTGTAGCCTAGTATATTGTACTTCAGAACTACTCGCAACAAAACAAATCACATCTTGTACAAGTTTATACAGTTAAAACATATTTGTATATATCAGGCCCTTAGCTAGTGAGTTTGTTAATTGTTCAAGTTAATAAAGATATCACCGAAATAGTGAATTGAACCAACTACACTAGAAACAAAAGCATATATACGTACTATGTCGTCATTCTTTATTACAGTCAGGCCGGTACTTCGATTTTTGTAGACCTTTGATTTTGCTTGTTTACGTTATTTTTTAAACACTTCTTACATATACGTATCGTGATCCTCAAAGAATCGGAACTGACACGATAGCTTTGACAACATTCAAATTTTGTTAAATCACTTTTTTACATGTTTGTTCTAGGTAGTGCAATATTTTACTTACTACAAGGTCATGGCACACTAATACACGCTGACTGGATAGCACAAATTGTAACGAGTCTCGTCTATTTCATAACAGCCCATTATCACGAATATAAATGGAACAGTATTTTAAAACCCGTTCGCGCCTGGACTATAGGACATGGTAACAACAGGCGTTCAACAATTTTGGGCATCACTGCATGTTCTTTGACAACCGTTTCTGTAATTGCTCGCTTGTATGAAGAAGCGATTCAACGTTTCTACAAATTATACACTAAGAAAGAATACGTAAATATGGCTTTCAACGTATCTTTAAGCTGGTACCTGAGCTCTATTATATTTCTAGTGCCATTCCAATATACAATCGATTTGCTACACTTAGAATCAAAAATCGTCAAGTATGCCAAAAACATAAGTTCATGTCGACTGTTGACTGTCGATAAACTTGAAATTTGGTGGAATGAGTTTGAAAAAATCCAACTTTTACTGGACTATATTAATGCTACATTCTGCTATCAAGCCACAATTCTACTTATTATGTTTACCACACTGACAACCTGGGAAATATATTTCTTGATGACCAGCACTGACCATTTGATCTACATAATTATTTCTGTTCTGACATGGTGTTTTGGCTGTTGGCTGCTTGTATATCCGGCCGCTCTTGTTAATGAAGCAGCTGAAAACGTGGCTAGCCGCCTCAAGAAATTGAAGCCTCAGGCAAAATTCACAAATACCAAAGCTAGTGTGCTGAAGTTTTTATCAGTTTTAAGCAGACGGGAAGCTTTGGTGTCGTGGTTGTCAGATTCAAAGCATCGGATTACAATCGCAAACTTATATATCATTAGAAAAACTTTACTAGCCCAGGTCATGAAACTTTTTATGTAAAAGCTAATTAATTGACTGTTAGTCAACGTTGAACACATAATTGCTAAAAATCGAACTCGAAGTTCCAAAAAAACATGCTAAAAACTCATTTGGTAAACGATTAAAAGTATGTACGTTTGAGCAAGTATGTTAATACTTCACAAACTATAGTAACGTTTACTTGTCTAGTTATTTGTACTTCAACATTTTTTTAATGTTTCTTGATCAAATGCAATTTAAAAGATTGGCAACATAGTTAAGCAACAGCAAAACATTTCAATTGTCGGGCTGCAGATAAATACCTTTTCAAAACTTGTTTTTATAAATAATTGCATTTTAAAACTTGTACAGATTATAATTTTAATATTCGCCTTTTTCAGGTCTCCGTTTGGGTATTCACCTATGTGATTGTTATGGTCCAGCTAAAGCCAACCGAAGAAACCTATTCTCATTTGATCAACAAAACTCATCGTTAAAAATGCTACCCACTATTACTGCATATACTATTACTTACTTACTTACTTACTATCTTACTACCTTACTATTACTACTTATATTACTATGGGCCTCTTTAGCATATGGTTAACGCGCGGTTAAGTTAACCACGTTGTCTTTATCATAAGGTTAATTTAACCATGGCTACCACCGTGGTTAACTTAACCACGGGTTAGTTTTTTGTTTTTATCATACCGCGGTTAAATTAAATGCATCGTCTTTATAATATGGTTAATTTAACCAAGATCGTCTTTGTCAGGTTAAAAAATTGTGCCTTGAATCAAGTGTGCCGTTAATTTAACCACACCGTCTTCATCATAAAAAGTTTAACCACGGCCTTAACTTGTCTTTATCATACCGTGGTTAAATTAACCACGAAACGTCTTTATTATACCAGCGTGGTTAGATTAACCACGACGCGTATTTAACGTACATTTTTAATTATGGTTATTTAAACCACATAGTGGAATTTGTAATCAAAAGTTAACCACAAAAGGTTTTGTGGTTAAGGGGGTAAATTGTTTACTCATGGGTACATTATGGATCATGACTGATCACAATGGCAACCGATTTGAACATGAGATACAGAAATCAATTGAAAGCTGAATATTTTATCCATTTAGTAAAACCAAGAGGTAAACCTATTTCAATGTTTAATACCTAACTTATGAATCAAAAATTTGATTATAAACAGAAAAAAGGGCAATCTTACAAATCGATATATACAAAATATATAGATTATATATTATTATTATTATTATTATTATTATTACAAGTTTAGTGCGCAGGGTACGCCAGGGTCCAGGTATAAACAGAAAGCAAATATGCGGATCACCAAAAACACAAAAGTTCGAATAAGCTTCTGATAGATATCTGGACATTAAGTCCGTAAGTATATAATTCAAATACTTCCGTTGTGTTCAAAAAATGCCAAGTTAAAAATTTGAAAATACAAACCCCCGGCTGGACTCGAACCAGCGACCAGAGGGGTCAAACGCCTCGATGCTAACCACTACACCACGGGGATTACGACAATGGTAAATTAAAATGAGTTTAAGTTATTTTGTTTGTTTTATTCAACACTATGGACCGGCTCCAAAAATTAATTTTATTTCCATAAAAAGAATTAAGCTTAGGAGTTAACCGAAAAATGATAAGCGGGTTATGAGCTTTCGTTTGGTATATCTGGAACTGGGTTTGGTACATTAAAAACTGGATTATTATATTTATCATTATGCTTAGGATAGTTTATATCCTATTAAATATCCTATTAATTATTCTCTATCATTATATCACTATCACTTTATATTTACCTTCAATCATTGTGTATGTGCAATGAAACTTTAAATTGATTATTACATAACTTATGCAATTTCAGCAGGGCGGGTTCAAAGACTTTTTTCAGAGTAAAAGACACGTTTTTATACGGTTTCGCATGCAATGAGCTCATTTTTTGGCAATTTTCTAAGCATAAAAGTTAATTCTTTGACTTTTCTAAAAACATAAAATTTTGTCAAAAATCACACTTTTCTGTCATATTGGTGATAATTGCAGCAACACCCACTCGTGTATGTTCGAGCAGCCTGTAATGCGTACCCGCAGGTTGACACACAGCTCAACCTTTCCGAGCCAGCCCAATCCGCGTGTATCTGGGGTACATACTCAACACCCGCGTACACCCCTAATTTTTCCTGTCGCCGCCACAGCGGCGACAGGTCTTTATATTGCTTTTTACTCTAAGCTTGAAATTTACCAGTTTGCATGATTTACGTGTGTGAAATTTTGTTCGCAGGGTTTCAATTTTAAGAGTTGTTAAAATATGGATATTCATAGTAAATTTTAATACATATGATTGTTTAATTTAATCATTGTTCAAGTTGTACATTGTGTATAAAGTTTAATACAATGGTTTTTAGTATAAATATATACATAAATTTTTTAAATTATATGACTTTAAAACTTACTCCCCTCTGTTCCTGAATTTGTATTCATAAACTGCCAAATCTGTAAATAAATGCCATTGAAAAGAAGTCTTCATGCTTTCAAGTTTCCGCTAACCGACTGGCAGTATATATTACAATAGGCCAACTCGCCGACTTGCTGAGTATAAGTTTCTGAAGTTTGGGGGGCTGATGAAACATGATTGACGAGCAAACATTTTATTTTTTATTTGGACTTTAATAAGTTTAATTATTTTCGTTCTTATTCATTTATTAAAAATAAGTTTAAAACGGACTTTTTAGTTTATTCATACATTTAAGCCACGCTGACAGAATGACACAACTGGAATTAAATTTATGACAACTTTGGTGCGGTCTGCATTTTCTTATTTTTTGTTTAATTTCAAAAATTTATACTTCAACTTGGAAGCCTGGTTTCAGTTTTAAAGTGTAAAGTGCCTTGCAAAGTGTCAATTCCATTTTGGAAACCTTTTTATGGAAATTACCTACAATGGAAACATTTGTAGTGCCCTTTTAGCATTAATTAATATCTGATTCTTATAAATTTAGGACTACAAAAAATTGCAGGCCCTGTTTCTTGATATAAGTTTAACTCAATTTCGCTTTGTAATTTTCTACAAAAACTGCGCTATCACTATGATTCATACGATTGCGTGTCGAGGCTGCAAGTTGGTACCATTTTGTTACGTTTGGATTGGAATTCGTAGGCACGTCCTTCACTTAATTAATTTGCTGAAAAAACTGATGAGCGATCGCATAAGGACTAAATTTCAATTGAAATTGACTTCGAAAAAGTTAAAGAAAACGTTTCGAGATTTTGACCTCAAGATTTTTGTGTCAAAAATTTGTGCATGCCAGTAATTATTGGGTGCATTTGTGTATGTAGTTCTCATTTGTTTGTATATATGTAGCTGTGTGAACAAATTTTACATAAATATTATATAGAAATTGTCGAAAACGGAACTCCGGCAGCTTGGCGGCGCCAAAGATAAGTTGCACAAAAAAATTGTATATACCTATCGTTTTCGGCCTAATTGATTAAGTTTTCTTAACAAGTTTGATATATTGTCTTCGTAAAACATCTGATTTGCGGATGAGTGTTAGCAAGAGTACATCATGGGAAGAGTAGGTATGACACTCTTCCCATTGGCCAGCTTGGCAGCGCGGTAGATGCGTTGCACAATAACGGCCAAAAAGGGTCCCAAACGGGACCCGGTCCCAAATGGGTACCTAGTACCCAAACGGGCTCTCCAGGTACCCAAATGGGACCCAAGTACCAAAATGGGACCCCAAAGAATCTGATTGGCTGTTGGCTTTGAAAAGAGGTCCCATTGGGGTACCTTTGTCCCGTTTGGGTACCTGGCTTCCGTTTGGGTACCACCAATAGCCAATCAGATTCGTTGGGGTTCCATTTGGGTACTTGGGTCTCATTTGGGTACTTTGAGTACCTGGAGGGCCCGTTTGGGTACCTGCAGGGCCCGTTTGGGTACCAGGTACCCAATTGGGACCGGGTCCCGTTTGGGACCCTTTTTGGCCGTTATTGTGCAACGCATCTACCGCGCTGCCAAGCTGGCCAATGGGAACAGTGTCATACTCTTCCCATTATGTACTCTTGGGGCCTGTTCATTTACCGGATGAAAGGGTTAATTATAATCGGACTAAACGGTTTAAAAATTATGCTTAAAAATGCCATTCCAAAACCTCCGAATTAAACGGACTTAACTTTTAGTGCGCTGCTTTTTAATCGGACTAAACGGACTTAACTATGAACGCTAATGTTAAGCGTGCATGTTAAATCCGTTTAGTCCAGTGGTAGTTTAGGAATGGGGTCGGACTAAAATTAAGCCGCTGACTTATTTTAACTCGTTTAGTCCGGTTTGTTATTCCAAAACATCGGACTAAAATAAGGCCAGTCCGTTTAATCCGGTAAAGGAATAGGCCCTTGGTGTTAGTGATATAAAGTTAATAACTCAATCTTAACTGATCGCTAGATTGTAAAATCATCAGAAAATACATATGTATTTGCCAAAAGCCGGAAGCTTTGCCAAAGCTAGTGCTAGATTAATTGAGAAATAAATGAGATTAATGAAACATTTATTATCTCAATCTCATCTCATTTATTATTAGTATTATTACTTGTATTATCCCGTAGTCTGATACATACTTCATTGACAAACTAGCTCCAAATAAGCTACGAACAGTGGTATTGTTCTGTTAAATGCTTTTATGTAGTTTGAGAGCGACAGGGTTAAACTTTATAATAAAAGTCATATGGTCTTGCTAGCATAAATTTACTTTGAAAGTTTGCTCATGAAAATGCTGCTTGTTTGTGGTGATGGGTGTTAAGTTTTTGTTGTTGTGTTGGTTTGTTTTGGGCGAGCGGTGAAGTATAATTCAGCTAATAGACTAAATACACACACACTCACACTATTATAATTTTTTTTTGGGGTTGAGGGGTTTTTGGGGTTTGAGGTTGGTTGGGGGTTGGGGGGTGGTTGGGGGTTTGGTTCCTTTTTTTTTAATAGTCAGGGTTCGGTTTGTTTTTTTGGCTTAAATTATTCCCCCTTTTCTTGCTTAACCTGGCCACAAATTCATTATGGGTTAGTTTGGTTACATGGCCCACTAACCTGAGTTTTTGTTGGTTGCTTTTTTTTACCGTGGTTTATTTTGGGGGTTTGGGTTTTTTATTTTTAAAAGGGGTTTTTTTTCCTGGGTTTATTTTACCCGCGGTGGGTTTGGGGAAGGGGGGATTTATTTTACCTGGGTTTATTTGGCCCGGCCGGGGTTTATATTAGAGTTAGGTGTAGCGAAAACTTTGTGTATGTATATATCTCCTTTTATAGATCCTAGTTGTTTTTTTTTTAGTGGATCCTTGTGACCCAAAAACATCTTTGTGTAGTGTACGAAAATTCGTGTACATTCTTTCTGTTGGCTCTCACGGTTTTTTTTTAACTTTGTTACGATTAGGAAAATGCAGTTTTTGGGGCGTAAGTTAATGGGAAAGTTTTTGGATTTACATTAAATTTCAACGGATTGTGGCTTATTGTTTTGGGGTCGGACTTACTTTTAATTTTTTTTTTTGCAAGAAATTCGAAAACAAATTTACCAAAATAAGCGATGTATCATTACCTAAAAATATGCCGTGTTGGGGGGGGGGGGGGGTTTTCTTGCGAATATCACCTGCTGTTATCAGCTAAATTAGCTAGAGCTAGCTTAATTACCATATTATAAAGGTATTAGTCATAAACATAAAATCTTTTCACAAAAGATTTGATTAGATTTGACTAGTCTTCATGTAAAAAACAACAACGTCTCTAAGACTTAAAGGTCACCTAGAATTCATTTGTTGTTAAAAAAGCACTCATTACCCTTAAATCAGACTAACAAGCAGGCCCCAAAAGGGGGCAAGGTTCCTTCGCTGAGTAAAAATTCTGCTTATTTTACCTATGTGCATTCAGCTTCGCACTAATACCTGTGTACAGTTGATCTATTTCGTTTCAATGCTCATGTCGACAACACATGCCATAATTGCAACTGCTTGCGAATTCAACGACGCTATCGCTTTCCTCGACAAAAAATCTCAAATCAAAACAGTTTTTGCTGACAAAAGCTGTGTAGTTTTTTTGTAAAAAAGTCAACATATGCGAGTCGAACCCTCGAAGTACATATCAACAACTCCTGGACTAGCGCTTTTGACCACTCGACCACGCCAGTTCGCTGTATAACGCTGTTTAATGTGTGATTATGATTATGTAGAAGGAAAGTATAAGCCAGACACCAGACTAGACGGTCACGTGAGTAGCATGTGTATCGACTATGAAAAATTACCGAACAAAATTTTTTAAATCACAAAATTTTAGCAAAATGACAATTCAATGCCTAGACAAAAGTGTTGCTGACCATTATTTCATTAAAATAGTATAAAAAAACACCTGTCGTCAAAAAAAGAGCAGTCGGTTCCCATACTGACTTTACGTGTTAATCATATACGCTGGACAACATGCGTCTGCTACTTTTACACTATGCAGAGTTGATTTCAAAACAATAGTTCCTTCTCTAGAAGGAACAAAAATTTGCATTATGCCTGACTTCTCCAATCGGGATAAAACATACACGTTAAAATTAGGTTACAACTATTACAAAACCAGTTCAAGTAGTGTGAACAAGGAACTAAAAGTACAGTAAATTTCGTGCTCTAAATTACAGTTAGAAATGACATTACTAATTATAGCAAAACGAAGTAAACAAAGTCTTTTTAACACAAAAGTTTAAACTATACAGTAAACTTTTAAAAGTATTCCGGCTTTGAATCGCCTTGCATGACATGAAAACTAATACTTCCGACAATAACAAAGTTTTGTGAACCATGTTCTGAAAAGAAAACAATAACAAGGCAACTATAAAAGGCTTCGAATTCAGTCTAAATTAACAGTTTCTGTTCAGATTGTCTCTCTTCTGCTTTGCTCTTGCTATCTTCAACATGCATTCCTTTGCTCTTGTTGTGCTGGCCTGTTCCTTCCTGTCAGCTACTCTTGGCCAAGAAGCCGAAGCAGAGGCCGGAGCCAAAGCAAAGGTCGATGCCGGAGATATCCTCTATTCTGGCAACATCAGTAGGTTGATTGACTCTTCTTTTACTTAGCTTTTTACGCGGCCCCCGGGCCCCGAGGGGGCCGGCGTATATACTATATTCTGAATTTCAGAGTCCTACGTTAATCTGGGTAGGTCGATTGCCTAGTGTTAATTAACACTAGAAGTGCAGGTACCTCGCCGCTCTGCTACATACACATCGCGCAAAACTTGGCTTAGCTTGGAAGTTGGAATGAGCTGCAAACAAAATATGGGTGGCAGAGTCGATCCTCCACCACTCAGATTCATAACCAGATGCTCGGCAAATGCACAGCATACTACTCTTTGAGCCAACTGGGATACGGAATACTATGAACTATGAAGTCGTTGAACTATGACTACCGTATTACCTCGAATAAAGCCCCTGGGGTTAGAACACCATTATGCTAATGCCTCTATTCCCAACCGAAGTGCATTAAAAATCACAAAAAGGTGCCCCGCCAATGTGCATTTCTTGAGATTTGCGACCGGAAAAAAGAAAATACGGAAAAATCCGAGTTTGCGGGAGGTGATTTTTTATATCTCGGGTGGATTTATAGCCCAACCGATTTGATTGAATTTTAGCCAGCAAGTAGCCGTGCCCCAAGCAAGTACACGCATCAAATAAAACAGATATGCTTGCATAAATTTAATATTGAAATTCCGCACTGTGGTGTATGAGTCCTATTCTAGAGTTAGGAGCTATTGCGCCAACCCTGATAAGGCATTTATTTTGTAAATAAAGCAACTTTGAGCCTTTTCTAATCCCTACATCAAAAGTACTACCATATGTATACTAGTCCTTTGCTGAGTATATGGTCTGCAGTTGCTTATAGCACCAAATATCTAATCTTGGTCTTTGCAATCATTCTAGTTATTCCGCCTCAAGGCGGAATAAAAAATAAGAAAATATTTTACTTACCACGAATTATAACGGATAAATTTAATTTGCAAATCGTAATAAGTCGGCACTCGCCACAAACTATACAACACACAGCAACAAAAAAACACTCATTAATTTAAAAGAACGTATGAGCATAAATAGCGATCGCGTTGCGTTCAAGCCGCTGCATGTTTTGTCCGCACACAGGTGGGGCTTTATTCGAGGACGTTTTGATTAAAGCCCCGGGGCTTTATTCAAGGACGTTTTGAATAAAGCCCCAGGGGCTTTATTCAAGGCTGGGGTTTTATTATTTCGTGAACTCCTTCCCTGGGGCTTTATTCAAGGCTGGGGCTTTATTCAAGGCTGGGGCTTTATTCGAGGTAATACGGTAATCAAATATATACACGTTGAATGAAGCAATAAGTGACATGCAAAAAGATCCTGCCAGTGTGCAATAACAGATTTTCGTTGCCAGTTAATATAATAATTAATTAACTGAATTAGACTTTTTGAATTGACTACCAACAATTTACAATTTTCTGTTTGAAACAGTTTGTGATTTGTCACCTAAGGCTTGAAGATCTTCTCTAATCTGTTCACAAGTCGAAATTTCCAGCTTTTTCTCAGCAGTCTCATAGTGCACTGGTTAGCACTCTGGATTCTGAATCTAGTGACCCGAGTTAAAATCTCGATGAGACTTGCATTTTATAAAAAACTTACAATATTTTTTACGCATAGATTTGACTACAGTTTTTTTTACTTCAAAACGTATTTACATTTCACATTTTTTACTGTTTTGAAAGACTTAGGATGTTAGGAGCTACTCAGCAGAAAATGTGTACAAAAATTAGAAAATAAAAATCCAAATAAAAATAAAAATCTAAAATTTTATCCACAAAATATGGCCGCGTTTGATAATTTCTGTGGAATATTGACACTCTAATCTCACAGTGTAACAAATTTTCACTCAGCAGGGCCCATTTTTTTGAAAAAAAAGTTCTCCGTTTAAGTTCTCAGTTTCGAATCACTCAGTTTAGAAGCTCTCCGTTGAATACATGGTGAACATTTAAACGGCGAACTTAAATGCAAGGCTTCTAAAAACGGAGAACTTAAACGGAGAACTTTTTTTCGAAAAATTGGGCCCAGAAGACCTTGTTTTTTGTGTGGTTTGCCAAAGACGGTCTCCTAGGCAAGGGCACGTTTAGAAATATGTGCAAACGTTTAAACGATCACGTTTAAAGGTAAGAAAACGCGTAAGTTTATCGTGTTTATCAGTGGTGAACGTTTTTTGACTGTTTAAACGTTCAGACATTTAACCGATTAAATAAGTAAGCGTTTAATCGCTTAATGCTCAACTGTTTAAACGTTTAAAAGCCTATATACTTAGGTATGTAATTTACGTTTGTTTACGTTTGTTGAGATTATCAAATCGTGAAACAGCTAATTTACATTATGTATTTTAGAGTGCTTGGAGGGAATTCCCACCCCGATTCTGGAATCAGACGAACTGCATGACATCGTGGCTGCCATCGAAGCAAGAGTTCAATCATGTGCCGGAATAAGTTTGCCCGCCCAGGGAGAACCCAGTTGCGAGTTGCGAGCCCAGGTTGCCATTTGTGAGCAAATCCTACTCCAGGCCGAGAAAACAGGCTGCGAACTCTGCTATTTGGCATCCGCGGCCTATCATTATGAAGCTCACGTGGGTTGCGTTTGCGAGAATGTGGATGTTTCGGCATCCACGTCAAATGTGCAAGCTGAAGTAGAAGCCTGGGCCAAAGTGTGTATTCGAAAATTGGCAACCTATAAAGACTTGGCATCCGTCAGCGTTTTAAACTGCCAGGATGTTTTGTAAAAAAATGATGTTGACTGTAAAGCCCAAAAAAAAATAAAAACCATAAAACTAAAAACTTAAACTTGAACTTTTTCTTGTTGTGTATTGTTCCTTCATGTTTATAAATTATAAAAAAATTACATGTAATAACATGCATTACATTTATTAAAAGTTGAAGATTACTTTTAATGTTTATTGCCCTTGCACTATATGTCTCAGAGAATCAAAACCTAGCGAACTGATGTTGCACCGAGTGCAGTGGCTATCCAAATGAAATGAGGTGGTGGCCGAATGGCTAGGGGAATGGCTAGAAGCGCTAAGCACACTAGGCCTATGCAATTTGATAGAAATTAAAGAGTCAAATATTGTTTATTTTTTCAAAAAATTTAGGCATAATTGTTGAACAGAAAGAAAAGGTACCAATTGGAAAGAATGAAAGTAATAGAGGCGCCGGGAATCGATCCCGGGCCGCTTGCTTCGAAGACAAGAATGCTACTATTACACCACAGCCCCCGAGTCTTATTTTTTCTTTCTCATTTACAAAATTACAAATATTTTCAAATACATATTTAGGTATAACTCTTAGAATTGTGAGTTTTCGCTAAAATTAACTCACCACGATTTTATCCAAGGCTTAGTGGCTATAGCACTAACTTCATCTATTAGTTAATTAGTTTGAAGGCTTGTTCACATAAGGGGGGGGGGCTACCCAGGTCAAAAATCAAAGTTCTCCAATTTTGCTTATTTTCACATATGTTACTCTCTACATAGGCAAAAGTACGCCAAAAAGCCGAAAAGTAGCCCTTATTTAAATAGTTCTAGCACAAACCACATTAAGCCAATCAGGCTGAAACTTGGCATAGTACAGCTACGCTTTAATTTCAGTTGATAAAAATTTCGTTTTCGTTTTCGCTTTCGTTTTTGCTTTCGTTCAATTTCGTTTCGTTTTCGCTCTTTGCTTCGTTTTCGTTTTTGCTCGTTGTGTAATTTGGCAGCTGAGGCGGTCTCAGCTGTCAAGTTTATGGCGCTATGCTTCTTTGAAGTTTAGTATATTTACCTACGTAGCTGAGAATGAGAGCGGCAAACATGATTAGTAAAGCACTACTCAGGGCAGCAGAAAGAGACAGGCGCTCTCATTTATTAAAAACTAATCAAATCAAGTGTCTAGGCTTACAACTTTTGGGTCGCAATAGAAATTATTTGAGTTTCGTGCATTTCGTTTTCGTTTTCGCTTTCGTTTTCGTTTTCGCTTCGTTTTCGTTCAATTTAGTTCAACTGAAATTAAAGCTTAGCTGTAGTAGCCCACAAGTATGCGCAAAATCGTATGATCCGGATTTTTGATATGTATTTTCAAATCTAAAATCGTGGGCGAAATGTGAAAAAATGGCCGTTTTTTGGACCTGCCAAATTTGAGTGACTTTACATTCGACGTCATTGCTCAGGCCATGGGCAAAAATTTAAAAAAATGGATCATAGAGGTTGAGATATGACGTTAGGCTATCGAATCATGTAAAAATTAGCTTCGTCAGTTCTAAAAAAAATTTCGAGTAAAAGGGCGCTTTGCAACCACAAAAAACTTTTTTTGCGCCTATGATTTACACGTAAAATTGAATTTTTGGGAGCCTCTAGTGAAAAATTGGCAATAGCATTGGTTCCAGTTTCTTACATCTGCGATGCGCCTTCCCTGGGGCTACATTGTGTGCAAATTTGAAGCGAATCGGATAACCTAAAATTTTCACTTTTTCAGGTAGCCCCCCCCATAAGGGGGCATTTTGCTTCATGGCGTAAGCCATGGCGCACGCCATTGAGCATGAGCTGGCGGAAAAGCGGGTGCATGATCGGGTGCATGAACATGCATAATTAGCATGTTCACACAGGCACACTGCCTGCTGCATTACGTGACATAATGCAGTAGGAAGTAAGCAAATTTATTTCAAAAATGCGCCCGCTCATGCTCCTTCGTTTGAATAGGCCTTAGGAAAAAATCCCAAATAATAGACAAATGAATAGTGTTTTTAGAATTCTATTTGTTGACTTTAACTAGATATTATTATACTTCGGTATTTTTTATTTCAATCGGTAATCGGTCATTCGTCGTATTGTTGAATATTATCGTCAGCTACTGGTATCGGTGGTTTAATGAGTATGGGCTCTCCACGGCGAATGCAATTGCAGTTAAATTCAATGCAAACGGAGTGACGTTTTAATCCAAGCCATAATGCTCTTGTCCACGACACGTCGTTATAAGCTTGGAGCTTACATATTGATACACAGTGGATATCTTCACTGCACGTTTTTTCTGAAATGAAAACTCTCCAGAAATATATATATATATATATATATATATATATATATATATATATATATATATATATATATATATATATATATATATATATATATATATATATATATATATATATATATATATAGATATATATATATAGGATTATACTTATTTCTCTACCAATTAGCCCAATTAAACAGCCTACTTAACGCTTTATATAAAAATCCTTTATCCTATCCTTTTTTTGGTCTTTTGTTATCTATGATATTTAAATTCATTATTATAAAAAAGGCGTTCTCTTATGATCATTATATTAGTAAATGTATAAATGTAGTATAAATGTAAATGTTACAATAATTTTTTCTAGTTAGGGTCACCAATAACTCTGTAGGTAGATAAAGTATTAAGCTTATAATAGGCCTGCAGTTAAATATTAAAGTAAATATATGCATATTTAAGTAAATAGTAGTTTAATCCGGCTTTTTAAGTTGTTGAAAAGCAAAAGCAGGAAAAGAAGCAGCACCTTCTGTTTGACCCGTAAACAGTTTGATTCTTTTAACTTGCCTATAAATAGAGGAGCAATAACAACAACAACAACAACAACAACAACAACAACAAAAAAACAAAAATACTCACCATTGGCAGATGTAAGTCCACAAATTAGTAAAATGATAACACACTTTGCTAACTGCATGGTTGGAGCGTATTGGCAAAACGAGATACGGGTTGTAATTTGGCAAAAGGAGATACGGGTTGTAATTTGCCAAAAAGTGATAATAAACAATTATTGTTATGGTGCTAGAAACGTTTAGTCAACAGTTGCATCAAAATAGACATTTCGAATAGTTATGTACATACATTATTTGTCAATTTATTGCCTAACAAGTATTATTGCATTTACAAGTTATTAGGATTCTTATTTCGCAATCACCAATATTGGCGAGCATTAATGCTTGTAAAATCATTCTTGCATGCCATTCGAGCGAAAAACTACCGTAGGTAGTTTAATGGGTCAGTAAATGGCATCATCATGTAAAGTTTTGTTAAAGTTTATGCAAGGCTTAATATTGTTAAATGGTCCAGTGGCCGGTGTATTTAGTGTTTTCTCTAATTGTCCTAACCTCATCTTAGATTTATATTCACGTTGGTCAAAATTTTCACAAAACGTTCAATGTGAATTTTACAATGGTGGTTTGAAAAGACTGCAGGTTTGAAATTTCAACTGAACTAAAACCATGGTTTGAGAAAATCTACAAAATTCCTAACGAATCAGGAGATATTTTGTGATGAAATTACGTAAAAATCATGCGAAACGTACGTAAAACGAATGGTTTAGTAAAACCACCTTTGTGAAATCCACCAACGCATACTGTTAGATCACAATCAACATTGCACTATCTTACACTAGTGAAACCTGTCGGTTTCATGTTTCACAGAATCTGTTACGTCACGAGAGTGCCTTCAGTATGCCAGTGAAGCGAGCCTGTAGCCAAGTGGCTAGGCGTGACAGACCTGCCACAAAGCTGTCCCTGTGACGCAGGCTCCGTCTTTGGTGACGGATCAAAAGACAGCCAATGACTGGACTTTGAATTTTTATGCAGCAAATGGTCAAAGTTTTGTTATTGTGATACTGATTTACTGGGCTGGTCGAATGTATATATGTAAGTATATTGTATCTTACAAACAAATTAAATGTTAGTATTAAGTTAGTAGTTAGTGTTAAGCTCATAGCTTAGTGTATGGGCGTTCTTCGTAGCTTCACACTAAACAATACTCATGTAAGTAATGCAACAGTTTATTTTTCACAACAAAAAACTAATCATAAATATAAAGAAACGAATTAAGATGTAATTTATCACAATACGCGAAGGGGGGAGTGCTTCCCCATTTTCCATTTCGTTCCTTCCCAAAATTTTTATTTTTTTACTGCGCGTAGCACCGCCCCTCTCACAATGGTCGACGGCTTTCCTGGATCTCATCCACTGAATATGTCAGAATATTATTATTGCAGTAAAAAGGCATAAGCTAACACGCTATACTCAAATGATTTATTCTAATTATAGAATGCGGCCGGTCATGCGCCCGCTTGTGCGCCCTCGTGTGAATTGACATTAAGCGGGATGATTTATTATTTACAGACTAGCGACTAACGTCGTGTCAGTCAATTTTTTAGCAAAGATACAACGGTTAAAAAGTCAGGTGATAACCACCAGCACTTAAAAGAAACCCTACTAAAGTCATGAATGTTTGACCTGGATTCAGAAAATGTCTTTTCATCAATAACGTTCTTTTAAAACGAAATAAAACAGCTAAATAAGTGAGTGATTCTATCAGTTTTTAGCTGAAAGTATTGGACATTGAATTTCAACAACTATAAAAGACACAGGTAGACAGTTGAACACATAAGTTATACTACTAAAACAAAATGATAATAAAAGTTTTTTTTAATGTTAATGCCTGCAATATTTTCGTATTGTGGCGTAACCAATGAAAAATAGCTCTATGATTGATATAACTGACATTCCTGTGGCTATACCCAAGATTGAGCCCATATCACTAAAAATTGTAGCTTGCTGAAACAATAAATATATCAAATTATATTTTACTAATATATAGTAACTATTACTGCATATATTAATGCCATAAACTCAAAAGATCTATAAATTTCTGTATAAGACGGACGGCTACCAAAAGCCTCAACGTATCGATAGTTTGTATTAACTGAAAAAACAAGCAATAACTTTTTCGAACTCGTTCATATATTTCCTGCTCATAACAGTAATAATGTCAATAGTGTTTAGTGTTAAGCCCGTGTTAGTGTTTAGTGTTTTGTGTTTTTGTTTTTCGTCTTTTGTGCTTCCTCGGTTCATACTTAGTGTTTGTGGTTTGTTGGTTTGTGTTTTGTGTTCGCGGGTTTATCTTGGTTTATGCACTTATTTGTGTTTATTTTCTTTCTTGTGTTTTGTGCTTTCGTATCTTGTTTTTTTCGGTTCATGCTTTGTCTTTAGTATTTTGTGTTTTTGAAATGAGCTTTTGTGTTCTCGGTGTGTTGTGGATGTGTCTTTTTTATTAAACAGGGGGCAATGTTCATTTTTTCAAAATTTGTTTTTTTCTGTTTATCCAATCGAAATTGATTTTATTCTGTTTATTTTTTGGTCTGTAAAACACTATATACTGCCAATTAAAGAATATATTTTTTCCAGGTTTTAGACTTTTTAGAGTTGTTTTAGATAGAACTATATCTTTTAAATTAACATATTTATAGATGATTTTTTAATCAGGAAGATAAATAGAAGAATAAAAATTTAAATAAATGACGTGACTTATAAATCAAAAACAAAATGTAACAAACACATATCTTTAAGTAAAAAGCTGATGAATGACATCCGATTTAATTTAACATATTAATCCGATAAATAAAAGATACCAACACGTGACATGTTTTTGCTGTTGTGGATACACGATCAAACAAAATAAAAAACACAAAAACACAAGAGCAGGAGCAAAGACCCAAATTTCGGACATCAACAGAAAAGCACAAAACGCTAGATGAATACACACAAAAACACAAACACACAAAACACTAAGTATAAACCGGGCTTTACTTGAATGTATATGTTGTAAATGTAAATGTGAATGACACATAAATGACATGTTGTGGTTACACCATGACTGCTTTTAGTCATGACATGTCTTAAGCAATTAGCACATTTAACGTACCGTGTATTTTGGGAATTCTCGTATTTCAGTGTATCCTAACTCTGTGTAGTAAACTTCCACCCATGCGTAGTTACTTCTGAAACGTAGAATCAAATTCTTTCAATGATGGTTCTTCCAAGTTTTATATTATCAAAGTGAGAATTAGAATTTTTGTCAACTTTCACATACAAATCTGGACGAATCACAGTGAAAAACATTCGTCAAAAGGTTTGTTAGAAATTTAATTTTATTTACCGCAATATATTTTAAGTTTTATAACAAAAACTTAAAGTAAACGTATTGCAATTAATGTTCGCTTACTGTCTGGCTACTTTACTCTGTCTGTTTTGACTACTATAATCTTGAGCTGTACTGATTTAAATTTAAATTAAAATTTAATCTAATTTGTTCCATCAAATTTTTGGTAAAACCCATAATAACAAAACAAGCTAAAAGTATCGGTTACTTACCTGTAGCGATCAATACATTCGAAATCATCAACTTCACAACCGATGCTCTGAAATACAATTGTAGCAATTAATATCCATTAGAAGCAAAAAATGCAACTTAATACAGAGCTGAAAAATACATTATTAAACAATTATATATATATATATATATATATATATATATATATATATATATATATATATATATATATATATATATATATATATATATATATATATATATATATATATATATATATATATATATATATGACTTATAAAAGACTGTATCTGACTTATAACAGACTGTAATATAGGACTACGAAAATGCAATATAAATAAATTTCTAAATTGTAAATTTTCTTAAAAAGGGGACTTTTTATCTTCTGAGATACGGAAAGTCTTCTGGAAAAGAATTTTTTAGTTTTGGATTGGTCATGATTCAAAATCTTAAAAACTAAAAAATTTTAAAATTTTGTATGTTTTAAAGTACTGTTTTTCAAACTTGTATTTTTGAACTCCTGAGATCAAGAATGTTGCATAAGCTGTGCAAATCGGCTCAGTAAATTTCAAATTTTGGATTGGGGAAATAAAGGAAAAAACCCACTAAAACTCTCCGTTAAACAAGTACGGACGAAACTACGTTTAATTGTAACAAAAACCTTGCTGATCTAAAAAGAAATCAAGACTATGGCAAAAACAACAACATACTTTCGGATCTTTGATTATGTGAGGAACTCTTGTATATACAACATCAAATAATTCTTCCCTAAAACAAGTAATTTTTTTGTATGTTTATCTAACACGAATTTAGAACAAGTCAGTTAAATAAATAGCTACTTTGTACTTGACATAAGGTACTATTTTATAATAAAAAATTTTGACCAAAACTCACAAAAAACATTTTAACCGTTCCATTTGAATGATGTAACATCGTGCGAAAATTAGATGTCGTTTTGTACGTGTGGGACTTTTTTTCCGTAATAAAATAGCATGTTTTGCTGCGTCAGTGTTCAACCTTTCTTACTCAGACGTTAGTGGTAAGCATATTCCCATTTGGACTAGAATGCTAAGTGCTGTTCAGAAGTGACACTCGTTGGACGACATATGGTGGACTGCACCAAATCAAATTAACTCAAGTCTGAGCTGGAGTTAAACTCTACCTAAATAGAATTGGCTAAATCCCAGATACATAAGTCGCAGCCAAGCCTCAGTTTTCAACTAAATTTTAAAGGCCACTGTGCTAATCTTCATTAGTGAAGCGCACTTAAACCGATTCAAGGAGTTAAAGTCTGAGCAAAATGGGCAAAATGGGTTTAAGCTAATCCTTAGCTAATCCGATTAATGCAGTTCACCGTTAGACTAAACAGTGTGACTGACCAACAAGCGGGAGGGCACAAGACTTTTTCTGACGGAGGTTTTTGTAAGTAACGACCAAGCGCAGCCACACTGCATTGCACTGAAACAAAATACGTTTTTCTTAATATAACCTGGTCAGGCTATGCCACTACAAACCTAAACCATTCGGACAGAAGAGGAAACTAGTTGAAAGAAAAACGCTTGGTTGATATCGGAATGGATATTGAAATCTAGAAAGCTGAGAGTGTGGCTAGGTTAGGCTGTTCTTACCCAGTGCTAAAAAAATGGAAATTACCTAAACTGCCGAGTAACATAAAATTGACAAATTAAAACGATAATTATAATGATAACGTTTAATTTAAAACTATACTTCAATTTTATGCAAATAATCTATACAAAGTGGAGTCCGAATCACTTTCGGAGTCAAGTTCTACAAATAACAAAATAGTTTAACTCCGGAATCAAGTGACTCCGATCCGCTTTGACTCCGGAGTTAATGGCAAGTAATTTTGATCGGTACTGAAGTAAGCTCCTGGGAAAACAATTCCAATCAGCTGTTTCCTGAAACTCTGCAATCTTGCGCATTCACTTAATTACATTTATTGTATCATCATTTTAGTTTATTAGACGATTTTTTATTGCAAAGTTAAAAACTAAGAAACTAATTGCCTATTCTTTTACCGGATTAAAGGGTTAATTATAATCGGACTAAACGGTTTAAAAATTATGCTGGAAAAAGCCATTCCGAAACCTCCGGAATAAACGGACTTAACAGCTAGCGCGCTGATTTTTAAGTCTGCTTAGTCCTATCAAGCTGGACTTAATTTTTCGCGCTAAACTGTTTAATCCGGTAGTTTTGGAATAGACCAAACTTATAATCGGACTAAATTTAGTCGGACTTAATTTAGTCCGGTGTCATTCCTTAACTTAAACTTCCCGACACTAATAACTTTGGATTTTTGGTGCAACTATAATGTTTTTTTCGCACCAGTCAATCAGTTTTGTCTCCGCCTACAAACTGTACTCTGATTGGCTGAGCAGTTAAAGTTGACCATTAACTTGCTGTTTGAATACAGCGTTTTCGCAATATAAAAAATTTATTTGCAGCGGCACATAATGCAAAAAACTGGCTGGAAATGATAATATATTAATTCTTTACTATCCATTATATATAAAGACTATTTAGCACCTAATCGTTCATCGGCCGGCGTAGCCGAGTGGTTAAAGCGTTCGCCTTGCCCACGCCTGGTTGGATATCGAATCCGACTTGAGTAAATTAATTAAATAACATTTTTAAAATATTTTGATTAAAATAACATATCCAAAATCTTTTAAAATCCCTTTTTTGAAAAAAAATAAATTTTTGATAAGAATTTGTTAAAAATTGACCAGAAAAAGCAATTTTGACAGAGTTTTTGGAATTTTTATAAACAGATAATTAAAATACACCATAAAATAGCCCAATTATTTAGCTATAAGTTGATTTATAGATCGTCCAAATCGGTTAAGACAGTCATAAGTAGCAAGCGAATACTTAGGGGGCACCGGGAAGGTAAGTCCGTCTAATCCGCGTAACAGAACGCAGACTAAAACTCAATGTAAAATGCAGCGAGTGGACTATAGAGACTTATTTAAATTCGGTTTAGGAACGGAAATTTTTTAATCGGACTAATTTTAGTCCATCTGAAAGTTTAATCCGGTGGTACATAGTTTAGGAATGGAATCGGACTAAATTTTTTAATCCGGTGGTAGTTTAGGAATGGGTTCGGACTAAAATTAAGCCGCGGACTTATTTTAACCCGTTTAGTCCGTTTAGTCCGACTTTTCATTCCAAAACCTCGGACTAAATTAAGTCCAGTCCGCTTAATCCGGTAAAGGAATAGACCCTAGGAAAGAATGAATAAAAACGTTAACTTAAATATTAAATGCTAACTTTGAGTAATATTGCTGCATCTGTTCTCCTCTTGGGGCAAGGCATATCGCGGGTGCCCGCAACCACACTCATTCACTATATACATCTGAAGTGCTGTTCGTTCACAACCCTAAAACATACAAAGCTAGACAGGAAAATTAAACGCAAACTTGTTTCAGCGAATAAAATTGAGGTAATTCCGATTTACGTTACATTGATTACCTAATGAGTGAATCATTGTGGTGATTCAAAATAATTAATTTATTTTTTATATTAATTTAATTTTTATAGGTTAAGCACCAAATTACACGAAGCACATCAAATAGAGCACAATACAAAACCTTACCTCCACGGTGTAAGCTCCGTCATACAAATAAGGCAAGCTTTCAGTGTAGCCCGTTTTGCATTTGCTTTTTGGCGTTTTCAATTTGGTCATATTAGTCTAAAAAACTTTCAAAGTATTAAGATAACTAGAGAAACTATTAGTGAAGTCTGAAACTTTAAATACACACCATGACTACGTGGTATTTGGATTTTCGAGGTTTCTGTGACTTCTATGTAATATTTGCGCCCACAAAATTCAAGTTACGAATAATACTTCAGTGCAAATTTTAAATAATAAATACTTGACAGTTATTTAAAAGTAAAGATGCCAAGACATTCGACTCTCACTCACAAGAATAAACTCTTACATATTTCATAATAATTGATGTCAAATGCCCCGGCGAAAGAAAGAATCCTTCTTTATCAGGAAACACGGTTTGTTGTTGTGTTGATAGAATCAATTTCAACCCTGCCGTTTCCACGTGTGGACCATACTCGAATTGGTCAAGACGAAGTCGCAACGTTAATCCTACAAAAATTGTCATGAATCAGAAGAAACTAGACCATTTGGGAATATAGCGGTTTAGCATTCTTGACGTCGACACAAGATAGGCAGGCATTTCAGTTTTTTTTAATTAAAAACATTTGCCACCAAAAACTTAATGATTTCTGTTCAGTTCAGGCGTCAAAATGATAACTTAAGTAATAAAATAAAATAAATAAATAAAAAATAAAATAAATAAAATAAAGTAATCGCTTTGATAGTATGCCATACGAGTTATTAGTAATTTTGCTGGCCGCACGGACAAACGACTGCAGATATAAATGAGCCTGCGTGACAGGACTGGCATGGTTCCTGGGCCACCAGGTCAATTAAGGCTCCTAAGGCATCCTCGTGAAGTAACAAGTTCCGTTAAAACATTACGCTGACAAGTTGTACTAGTGTGAGACAATTTGTTCAGGTGTGACGTGAGATGCCCCCCTAGAGTATTTAATACTTAAAGGGATTTACGATAGATCGTCGTAAATAGTAAGTAGTGTAAGTGTAAAATTTTTACAATTGTAATTCTTTACAAGTGCAAGTTTTACACGTATGTAACAGTATGAGGGAAAGGGTTATACTGGGATTCCTTTAACGCTTTGCAGCATGAAATTTCAAAAATGCACTAAGTCCAGTCATTGGCTGGGTTTTGATCCGTCACAACAAACGGAGCCTGCGTCACAGGCGCAGCTTTGTGGCAGGACTGTCACGCCTAGCCACTTGGCCACCGGCTCGTTTCACTCGGATACCTAAGGCATCCTCGTGAGGTAAAAAGTTCCGTTAAAACATTACGCTGACAAGTTGTACTAGTGTGAGACAATTTGTTCTGGTGTGACGTAAGATGCCCCCCTAGAGTGGCAGCGGGCCGGCCCGCGTGGCAGCGGGCCGGCCCGGTCGGCCCGGTGGGCCCTTGTTGGTTTGATCAGTCACAAAACCTGCTAAAATCCAAGAACAACTGGAGTACACTAATAATTTACATACAACTGTAACCTTTTAGATTACAAACAGAAAGCTGCCCTTAAAGTAGCAGTGTTATTCCCCAGCTGTTGCTTTGATCAGTAAGCACGAGCTCTCGGGCCTCGCTTGCTGTGGAATGAAAAAATGAATTGCATGACTTTCTATCTCACTTTCATAGTTCAGTGTGACAGCGGCGGTCAAATTACATGAAGATCCCAGATTATTTTGTGTTTCAGCTGACGTTTCAACTGTAAAAAAATGATGTTAAGCGTCAGACGCTGAAACTGAAAGCTAAAAAAAGCTGAAACCTGTATCAGTTTTGTTGTAGGTGGGGTGTAGCCCACCTATGAAATCAATAAACTGAAGTCTCAGCTTAAGCGTTTACAAGAAGCTTCAACTGCAACAATCTTTACATTGTTACAGCACACTTGAGTCAAATTAATTTAAACCTAACTTAAGTATCGTTAGTTTTAGTTCCCGCTCACAGCACTTTAATACATGTATATTAAACTAAAGGCAATGCTCGCTAGTTGCCGTGAAGACCAGTGGCTCTACGGCGGTTCGTTAGCGACGTCCATTCTGTATGATAACTTCATTTGATAGGTTCGAGGCTGAAGCTCCACCCCGCGACCCGGCCGGCCCGGTCGGCCCGGTCGGCCCGGGGCCGGCCCGCTGCCACGATAGATCGTCGTCGGCCCAGTAACTCAAATGGTTAGAGCGTTGGTCTGCAGATCCAGAGATGGGTTCAAATCCCTCCTGGTGATGATGTCTTTCTTTCCGTAAGAATCCCCCCACCCTTTCTTGACACTAGCACAGCATCTTGTAGTATATAAATTGTTACACTTGAAAATATAAAGCAGCAAACTAAAATAGTAACATTGGCACCTAGTGGAGCTGTTTTTTCAGCATCACACTACATATTTATTGGTTTCCTTACACCAACAGTTGTATGGGCGTTAAGTCACTTACCTCCTGTGGGACCAGACATATCTATCTTCTTGCGATTTGTCAAAGATTTATTGTTGAATACAAAACAGCGACCATAATCGTATGTCTTTATGGATTGTGAAAATAGTCTGAAAGGAGAATGATTATTCAAAAACGCCGAATTTTTTATCTATTGTTAATATTACAGTCCATCGTTATGTAAGGCTTCACCTGGGTAGTTAGTTTTCTTTATTATACCAGAATTAGTATAAATAGCGATCTTACGAGAGGTCAGTTCATAAAATGTGTTTCTATTGTATCCCCAGGTCATTTTACTCATTTGAAATTGTCACAATTTATAGTTATTAATTGCTAGAAAACGTTTTCAAAGTACTAAGTACTAGGCAGATAAAATTTTTCATACATGTTTCATTCTAGATCGTTCTTTTTATTTTCATGTCATACATTTCACAGCTAGATTATTCGAAATAAAAGAAAATAAAAAATCCAAAGGTATACTTTGAGCAGTTTTTCTCCGGACCAATACCGCATTTGTCCAATACATCATCAACGCTGTAAGTAGCATTACTAAGTTGCTCTTCAGAAAGCGTTGAAGCCACGAAAGCAATGGACTCGGTTGCCGAAATCGTCAGTGCCGCTACGTTATTTTCAGGGGCCTAAATTAAACTGTTACGTTAGAATTGTCGCTAATACTGTCAAAAGCATGTTAAAGTGTCTTAAAACGAAAGTTTAGACTAAGCATGGGCACGTTTAAACGGTTTGAACCGTTTAAACGCGTTTAAACGTTTAAACGGTTTGGAAACGTTTAAACGTTTACGGGTTCAAAAAACGCGGTTTTCGAACCGTTTAACGTTTAGTACGTTTAAACGTTTAAACGCGTTTAAACGTTTAAACGTTTAAACGCTTACATCTGTAACCGTTTAAACGTTTTATACGCGTTTAAACGCTTACTTGTTCAACCGTTTAAACGTTAAAACGCGTTTAAACGCTCACTTGTTTAACCGTTTAAACGTTTAAACGCTCACTTGTTTAACCGTTTAAACGTTTAAACGTTTAAACGTTTAAACGCGGTTAAACGTTTAAACGTTTAAACGTTTAAACGCGGTTAAACGTTTAAACGTTTAAACGTTTAAACGCGGTTAAACGTTTAAACGTTTAAACGTTTAAACGCGTTTAAACGTTTAAACGTTTAGATGTTTAAACGCGTTTACGTTTAAACCTTTTAACGGTCAAAAAACGTTTACAACCGGAAAACGCGTTTTCTCATCTGTAAACGCGAGCGTTTAAACGTTTACAGATTTTTGTAAACGTGCCCATGCCTAGTTTAGACGAATGACTGTTAAGCCTAGTTCATAGTATTGGGGAGCTGTCCGTAGTTGTCCGTGTCCGTGTCCGTTAGCAGCATTAATTCATACTGCTACAGACACTCTACGGACAGGGCTTATGCATATAAAATAACACCAACATCTTTGCTGTGCAGCAGACGTGTGTGAACGCAAGTTTAAAAAATCAATAAAAACGTTCAGCACTCATAAAAAGCAAGCTGTTTAACTAAAATTACGACATGTTCGACATTTTTTTACTATGCGCGGAGGAATGTTATGTGCACGCACGTACACGTGACTATAAAGGCTACAATCAGATTTGCTAATTCCTTACGGACAGAGACAAATGTTGAACTCAAGCCAACTTGACTTCCGGACATCCGGACAGCCCTTATGGACACTCACGGTCAGTTTCTTACGGACATCTGACAACTGTGAATCAAACTACTCTTACGGACACGGACTCTGACACGGACAGACCTTACGGACAACTATGAACCGGGCTTTAGTCGGTTTTTAACTTTGAGCTGTAATAAATAACATATTAACAAATGCTAAATATAAAATAAATAAAAAATTAAATTGAAAATAACATATTGAAACTTTTTGGAAGTTTTGCAATGGAAAAGGCAAAATACGAACTTCGACTATGTAAAAACGCACGAGCGCGTCACACTAGGGCGCATAAGCGGGCGCATTCTATCATTAGAATATTCACAACTCCTGCTGCATTATTTCACCACAATGGAGCAGCCAGCGTGCGCCCGTTCATGCCCGCTCAGGCGCCTGCTTATGCTTCATGGCGTGCGCCATAAAGAAAATGCGCCTTCGTGTAAATAGGTCAAAATGGAACTGTATACAGTGTACAGTGTATTCATATACGAAAAAATAACCAAAAGGCCAAAAAAACGTTACGATCTGACTACGTTATGAGAAAATCGATCGACTATATAAATTGTTACTACGTACGTCTTCGAAAACACTTTGCCCAGTCAAAGCAGACAGCAAACTTTTAGCTTGTTGCATTTTTTCCTCTCCCAGGCAATTATAGGCATTGGCTGCATTTACACAAGTTTCTTCAGGCTTACACGGATTGGAATCGCATTCGTTGATGTCTATTAATAACAAATTTATATAAATTTAAGCAATAATAAAGTATTGTTGCGATGTAAAATTTAAACAAAGAATGCTTTTATTGTCTAAAACGCTATGAAATAATTTATATCCATAATTTATATCAATAGATAGATATAGTTAATATTTAGGCAAGACACCCTATTTTCTCTTGTAATTATTATAATATTGATGCATTTTTTCAACTGTGGACTAAGAATACTTCATTGAGTATATTCAATGGTAGCCTACCGTATTCGCAAAGTTTCCCAAAAAATCCATCAGGACAGTCACAAATAAATCCGTCGTCAAGGTTGTAACATGTTCCACCATAATAACACGGACTATTTGTGCAGTAATCCCAATCTGTCAAAATTTAGACACATTTATTCCTATTTACAAAATTATGTTCAACTTTGTGCGCAGTGTTTTTTGAATAAAAAGTATATTGACACAAAAAATAAAGTGTTCATTTTAAGCTATTACGTGTTCGATTCAGACTGTTACATACGCTTAAATACAAGCCGTTGGTATAAAATTTTGAATGGGTGGTAATAAAGTAATAGCACCAAGGTAGCGTAAAGGAAGAAAAGCCAATGTGTGTTGCAATGTCCTGAAAAGTATAGCGACACAAAAAGTAAAGTTTATATTTTAAGCCATTACGTGTTCGACTTAGTCAGTTAAATACGCTTAAATAAAAGCCACCGTAATCTGTAAGTCTTTAGAACGCGTCTTATTTATTATAATAGTTGGTAAAAATTTTGAATGGAATATAATAAAGTAATACCACCAAGGTAGCGGAAAGAAGGAAAAACCAATGCTTGTTGCAATGTCCTCAGCAACAAAGATTAGAACATCATAATCCATCACTGCGCTGCGGTTATCGATCTCTTTCAAACAATATTTTTGACAATTCAAACCAAACTAATAATTAATTTTTTAAATAAACTAATAAAAGTTAAGCTAAGTACATCTAAGCAAAAGTCTGTTATTGTGTTCTTTGTCTGTTATTGTGTGACTTGTCAATCAAAACTCATTTAAAGTATTTATTTACCTTCAGTTTTTGTTGGTTGGTTTCTTAGACGCTCCAAGTCTAAGTCCAAGTCTTTGTCCGTTGCAGTTTTTCTGGAAGATGATTTTGTTGTTACTTCGTTTAGGTTGTCCTCTTCAGTTACACTATTGTCAGGTGACGAATCTCTGATGGTCTGCATTGTGGTTGTAGCAGCATTTGCATACTTTCTACATATAGTTGTTATTGCTTCAGCACTTGTCACTTTGTCTTTGGTTATTTTCTTTGTTGACATAAGTTCTTCAATTTTTGTTGTCAAACTTTGAAGCGGTTGGTTGCTTGTTGTTGAAAATAGTTTTTCATGCGTGCTCGTTGTTGTTAACCCGTATGGTCTATCTCCGTGAGATTTCGACGTCATTGTTGATTTTGTTGTTAATGTTTGCGTTGTTGTTGTTGTTGTGGTTCCTGTTGATAATGTTAACATGGTTGTTGTTGATAATACGAGCAACTGTTTCAAATGTTGTCATTGATATTACTAGTGAGGGCGTTACCGTCATCGTTGTTGTACTAAGCATGGTGATTGTCTTTGTAATTGTGTTTGTTGACATAGTCATAGCCGACAATGGTGATAAAATTATACTTCCACTTGTCATTGATGCCGTAATCGTTGAAAATGTTGGTGTTGCCTTCAGTGCAGCGGCAGTTGGTAGTGTTTTTGATGACGGTAGTGTTGTTGTTGTTGTTGTGGTCGGCAGTGTTATTGATGCTGATACTGTTGTAAGTGTCGCTGTAGTTGCCAGAGTAGTTGTAGTTGTTAGTGTTGTTATTGCACCTGTGCTTGTAGATCCTGGTGGCGTCGGAGCAAATTGGAATGATGCTGTATTTGTACTTGCCAGCATTGATGTAATTGTCGTTGCAGTGGATACTGTTAGTGTTTGAAAAATTGCTGTCGCTATAAGTGTTAATGATGTTGTAGATATACCTGTAGCAGCTGTTGTCGCCGTTTGTTTTGTTATTGGTAAATCTGTTTGAGTACTTTTTGGTGGCACTGATAGTGTTGCTGTTGTTACAAAGAGCGTTGTAGTTCTCAGAGCTGTAGTTGCTAGAGCTGCTGTAATTGCGGGTGTTGTTGCAGGTATGGTCATAGTCGCTGCACTTAATGTTGTCTTAATTATTGTCAATGATATTGTTGGAATTGAAGTTGTTGACGTTGTTGCTGTTTTTGTAGTAGTAGTAGTAGTAGTAGTAGTAGTAGTAGTAGTAGTAGTAGTAGTAGTAGTAGTAGTAGTAGTAGTAGTAGTAGTAGTAGTAGTAGTAGTAGTAGTAGTGTAGCATAACATTTTCAAATAGAAAGACATGTACAGTGTTATTGAATGTTATGCTACACTACTCTTTGCTGGTATACATGTATATTGGCGTTGCCACATTAAAATTTAGTAGTAGTAGTAGTAGTAGTAGTAGTAGCAGTAGTAGCAGTAGTAGTAGTAGTAGTAGTAGTAGTAGTTGCGGTTGCGTTTATATTACAGTCTCTATTTACAAACTTTGAATTTATATGATTGAAATGTTTGGTTATGGAAAAAGTGAACGACCAGTCTGAATTTATCGACAAAAATACTTACAGAATAGTGTTGCCAGTCCCTTTGCCAAAAACCCACAAGTGTCCCGAATGTAGTCAACAACGTAACAATCACAACAATTTGAAGAGCCATCTCTCCTTATCGTGCGTCAAAGGTAAAACAATCGAATTTGTTTTCGAATGCAGCGAATGCAAAGAACGCTTTGAAAAATTGAGATTTGCGAATGAGCATTATAAAACTCACGCTCCTGAAGTCCGTGGAAAACGGCTTGATTCAACAAAAGCAAGTCTGACGTTTGAAACAAATTTGGAACATTTTGGCTCAGATCGTGCCACATCAGTAATCGATGAGAACTTGGATTCTTGCATAAACTTGGCTGCATATCAATCGCTAGATAGTGACAACAAATCAGATCATGTTGTTATAAGTAGACAAAATGTATGCCAGTTTGAAAAAGTGCCAGCTGAAAACTCCAATACAAACAGCCGACTTGCTCTAGAGTATAATGGTTAACAAATAACAACCAGTGACATCAAAGATATTTCTGGCGCTGGATGGTTGACTGACGATCCCATCAACCTATACTTAAGTTCGGCCACTAATGTAGCTAATCATAATGCGTTTTCTGCAAAAATTGCAACTAATCAGCAATATCCACCATATATTGCCATTTCATCATTAGTAAATCAAGAAATAGATCATTACAATTTGGGTCATAAAGACTATTTAACCTTACTTGAGCCTAAACATTTCCTTTGCGGACTCTCTTTTTTACCTGTGAATCACAATAATTGCCACTGGACACTTATGATTATAAACAATGAGCGAGAAACATTTGAATATTATGACAGTTTGTCCTCGACAAGGCACACAAATAGAGCTCAGTCGGTTGCAGAAAGTGTTAAAAATTATGCTGTAAATAGTTTTAATTTGCAAAAACTGGAAAACTATTCATTTTTTGATTGCTGTGCTCAACAACAACAAGACAGCTACAATTGTGGTGTCTTCTGTTGCCTGTTTGGTCAACTTATTACCTTGAAAATACCCGTCGATGTAATTAACGAAACGCTATGCGACAACTGGCGTAAAAATTTTGTCACTTGGATACAGTATTGTCAAAATAGCAATTTTATGGCAGAATCTCTTAAAGCAGATCAAAAGCTATGCTGCAACGTTATCACAGATAAAATCAATGTCGCTCTCCCAATAAAGGTTTCAAATCAAAAGGATATTCAACAAACAAACGAGATCAGTGGTGAGCCTTCGCCGAGGCCTAATCTATGTATGGACATACCGAAAAACCATGGAGATTCAAAGCAAAAAAACATAGATTGGTTGCAGTCAATACGCTCAAATCCATCAATAGCCGCTATTGAAGAATTGGCAGAAAATTTTTGCAAGGACGTACATAATTTTGCTACTAAAAAAGAAACCGAAAAAAAAACGGAAAGGACATGAAAAACTCTTAGAACGCATAGTATATACGCAGAAGCCCCAGAAGACTACGAAAAACAGAAAATCGGCAAAACTATCAGCGTCTTCTTTACAAAAAGCTTACAATAAAGATCCAAAAAAAGCGTTGCTAACACTGAAAGGCAAACAAAGCCCCGGGTGTCCCATCGACAAAACAGAAATGAGGAACGTAATGGCCAAATCAATGGAAAAAACTGAAGTTGATTGGGCTACTTTTGTCGGAACAGTGCAAAACAACAGTATACCGACGGCCAATATGTCAACAATATACAATCAACCTATACTTCCATTAGAAACTGCTAACAGGCTTGATAAAATGAAAAACACAGCTCCTGGAGCAGACAGGGTGCGCTACTCCCATTTTAAAGTTTTTGATAGTTCATGTGAAATTCTAAGTGGTATTTATGATCTTTGTCGTCAACTGAAAACAATTCCCCAATCTTGGAAAGGATGCAATACCATTTTGCTACACAAGCAAGGTGACTTGGCTAGCCCAAGCAACTGGAGGCCTATTGCGATGATGCTGACAATCTATAAGTTATATGCAGCTATTCTCGCCGATAGAATATCCACATGGGCAAAACAGGAAAACGTCTTCTCGTCAATTCAAAAAGGTTTCGGCAAATCAGAAGGCTGCTATGAACATGCATTTGTCTTACAGTCGATAATTGAGGATGCCCGATACCGAAGCAAGGACCTGTGCATTGTATGGATAGACGTTGCAAACGCTTTTGGCTCAGTTGCGCATAACCTTTTTACTGGAGTCTTACGTCGCGCTGGCATGGATCCAGCAATGACTGAAGTCATACTAAATTTATATGATAATGCGCAGATGCAGGTGACGACAAATAACGGTACATCAGAACCATGGTCAGTTTTATCTGGTGTCAAACAAGGTTGTCCGTTGAGTCCTACACTTTTCAAACTAGCAGTTGAACCGATTCTTTGTTCTGCAACTGCATTAAATGAAGCCTGTGGATACGCGTTAAAAGGTGACCATTATTCAGCTTTAGCCTATGCAGATGATATCGTGCTAATTGCCAAAAATTCAACGGCTACGTTTAAACTGCTAGAACAAGTTGAACACCAGATAGAGTGGTGCAAAATGAGCCTAAAACCAAGCAAATGCGCTTCAATGACAATGATCAATGGACGAGCAAACAGTAAAACAACATTTACACTGAAATCTGGCAAAATTACAGCTTTAAGTGATGGGGAATATTACAAATATTTGGGTACACCAATGGGTTCGCGCTGTAATCAAACGCCTTTCAATCTTTTGGGAGAAATGCAACAAGAATGGGCTGATGTTGTTAAAAGTCAACTAGCCCCATGGCAGAAACTTGATGCACTGATAAGATTTCTGCTTCCAAAACTGCAGTTTCTTATCCGAGGATGCAGGATATATAAAAAAGAACTGCGTCGTTTTGATTTGGATGTCAGAAAAGGAATAAAAAAGGCCCTACGTTTGCCGAATCAGGCTGCTGTTAGTTATATTTATGCTGACAAAAATGTATGTGGACTTGGTATAACCCCTGTAGCTGACGAATACGACCTTATGACAACAGTACATGGTTTTAAGCTTCTAACATCTCCTGATCCAGCCATTAAACAACTTGCCTGGAACCAACTGTTTACTGTTGTGTCCAATTACTTACGTAAATCAGCATCCACTGAAGAATGTGTGCGCTTTTTAAACGGTGAGTTCAGAGAACTACCTTTGAGAACGTCCACGTTCTGGATAGATGTGCGCAAAGGTTGCCGATGGCTAAAAAGCAAGATTAATTGCCATTTTCAATGGAAAAATGAGGAACTTGTTGTTGATCTTGGCGGCATTACTATTTCGACAAAAAATCGTCATCTGCTGACAAAACACTTGCGGCAAGGGTTTCGAAACTTTTACAGTAATGATCTTGCTCAACATCCAAGCCAGGGCAAAGTTGCAAGCTGTGCGCTCGGGAATAAAAATGCTGCCCATGGTCACTTCCACAGCAGTGGGGCGTACACTAGCTTTGCCGCATACAAGTGCATCCATCGAGCAAGACTAAATGTTATTCCGACCAATGCAGCCTACAAACAGTGGACTGGCAAGGGTGACCCAAGATGTAGAATCTGTGGATATTCTCGGGAAACCCTTCCTCATGTTCTCAACCACTGCATGAAACATTCAGTTCTTTACCAGCTGCGACACGATACAATTGTCCATCAACTTATTAGAGCCATTCCAGCAAAAACCGGAATGAAGCAAATCAATCAGAAACCAAAAGGAGCTACGCTACGGCAGAGACCCGATATCACAATAATCGATTACAAGCACAAAGAAGCATATTTGATTGATGTCCGGGTTTCTTTTGAAAATGGAGCTGGATCACTACAAGTTTCAAGATCTGACAAAGAACAAAAATACCAGCAACTTGCGGAAGACATGCGAGCTGGAATGGGCCTCAAACATGTTAAAGTATTTGGCTTCATTATTGGCTCACTGGGCACCTGGCACCGTCAGAACAACTACACACTTGCCAGTCTAGGAGTGTCTAAATGGTACTCGAGATTGATGCGGAAACTGATGTGCTCTGACACCATTCATTGGAGCAGTCAAGTCTGGCGAGAGCATGTCGAGTCGAAACTCAAATAGAATATGAAACGCTCGGCAAAAGCTCTATTTTATATCGTATCTGTGCATTGTAGTAAGCTTTGTGTTAGTATTTTGTACTGTACTACTCTACTCTGTTATGCTGATGTACATGTATGTTAGCGGTGCATTTATTAAAAAAGTAGTAGTAGTAGTAGTAGTAGTAGTAGTAGTAGTAGTAGTAGTAGTAGTAGTAGTAGTAAATAGCAGCAGTCGAAGTAACAGTTGTAGTAGCGGTAGTTGTAATGTACTAACACCTGTTGCAGGACCAGCGTCGTAGTAGCAGTGGTCTTAGTATCAGCAGCTGTAGAAGCAGCAGTCGTAGTAGCAAGGGTCGTGTCAGCAGCAGTTGTAATAGCAGCAGTCGTAGTGAAAGTGATTGTAGCAGCAGTCGTAGTAGCAAGAGTCGTAACAACAGCTGTTCCAGTAGCAGCAGTTGAAGTTGAATCAGTCGTAGTAGCGGCAGTTGTATGTACCAGCACCAGTTGCAGGAACAGCGTTGTTAGCCAAAAAGTAAAAGGAAAGTTTTATTGCTGAGATAGCGTTTGGGGAGTTGATCCGTTAGTGACCCCCGACACCAGAAAAAGCAGGCGTCAGGGTTGAGCTAGGCCTCTGAAATAAGGTATAAGTTCCTAGTTATCCCCGGCCTTGCTGTCCCCCCGAATCACGACGGGCAGAGCAGAAAAGCTTGTCCGAGCAGTTCAAATCCCCTGAAACCAGTTGCTCAAGTGAAGGTTTAGGTAAAGCTATAGGAGAGGCAAACTTTGAGTTCCATACACGTTGATTGAGAGTTAGCGAGAACTGAGTCAAAAATAAAGGGTGTGTTTCCATCAGTGAGAGATCAATTGAAATCTAGGTAAACACGATCGCCGTGGAGGTAGTACTGTTAGTGTTTTCATATTGTATTTGTGTTTACGTACGTTTCGGCAAGAGTAGGATGTACTCTTGCATAATAGGATGTACTCCTATTATGTACTCTTGGTTTCGGCGATCGTAAGCATTTCGACTGAGTTAGCACGCGGGGGTACTGAGCTTAACTACGAGGTTGGACTAGGATCCATAGGTGACCTAAACGGATCTCTGTAGTTTAGTCCTCTGTAGCTATTCGGTTCCCTTTTCGAAGGGTGGAGCCCCCGCAAAAACATTTCTAACCTCTGCTACTCCACGAGCTTATTTGAGTTCGAGTTGAGATCCGATATAGACAGGATAGAACCAAATTGGGAAAGTATTACTGTGTATCAGCAAGTACCTACGCGCACCCTGTTCGTATTGTGTTGGTAGTAAACCTAAGGAAGTGATCGCATAGAGTTCAGTCCGAAGTCAGAAAGTAATAGTTCTCGCATAACACAGCAAAGAGTTTATTTCACACTACATTTGGAGCTTAACCCGTCACAAGTCTTTTTCATCACACATGTACACAGGGTCTCGGTCTGGGGGGGGCTTGTCCCGGAATTTTTGAAATTTTAGGGGTCTTGTCCCGATTTTTCGAGAGCTTGAGCGGACAAAAACGCAAAAATTTCAAATTTTTGCTAAAAAAGCCAAATTTTCAGCAAAATGTGGCTATTTTTAACATTTTTTCGCTTTTTGCTCAATTTTGAAGCATTTTACGGCAATCTGGGGCAATTTTTGAGTGTTCGGGCACCTTTCTTTCAGCATCAAGGAGGGGGGCTTGTCCCGGTCGGTCAAATCTGAGGGGGGGCTTGTCCCGTTTGCACTCATGCATATCGTAATATAGCTCTCAATAAAGACGACAGCATCGTATAGTGGTTAGAAGGTGTTACTCTGAAACCGAAGGCTGTAAAATCGATTCCTGAGAAAGCATTTTTTGGAAGGTTTTTATCATGCCTACGTAGCGACGAAAATTACAAACTCTGTACACTTACACTGAAGCAACCAGCCAAGCACATATAATGTAGGTAAAATGAAGTAGACGGTTGCGATTTGACGGAGGCGGACGTGTAAAACACACTCCGCTAGGGTTGGGAGTGGCCGGAAAATTTCCGGAAATTTCCGGAAATTACCAGAGGTACTTTTCCGGAAATTTCCGGAAAATTTCCAAACCGGCTTGGAAAGTTTCCGCGCTGATGGGAAACTTTCGAATTATTGGTTTCTTAGGTATTGCTGATCAGCAATGAGTTTAAAATGCAGTGGGAAGCCTTGTTTCTCAATGTTTTGCTGATCTTAAAAGCCACTTTGATGCCCATCATCCTTTTTTGACCCCGTCTGACAAGCAGTTTCTGCGTGAGAGAGTTCGTCTGCGAGATATTATGGCTGTAAATTATTTCATTGTGCCGCTAATATTTTGGATCCGAGATTTATTGGTGCCAAACGTGCAGAAAAACAAGAATATTTTGGAACTGAAATAATTTGTCCAACACCTAGGGGGAGAGGTACCCAAAATATTTGTGCTATTACATGTATGCCTAGTACAGAAACAGTCACCATCGCTAGTAAAACGGTCATATGTAGTTAGTTTTGAAAATGTTTTAAACACAGTGATGTTTTTCTAAGGGCCTTTTCATAAAAAGATTAAAAATCGAAGATTAAAATAAATCTTTTTATGAAAACGACATTAAAATTCAGTTGCAGCTGTGAAGATTAAAAATATTAAAAATTCATACTTTGATTGCAGCGTGAATTTTTAATCCGAAATCGTTTTCATAAAATAGATTAAACATGTGCTTTAGCATACACGCTGGATGGCCAGTCAGCTTGGCATGTTTTAATCCTGATTTTATGAAAACGACATTAAAATTTTTAATATTTTCAGTCACTGATTCTCAAGCATGTTTTCGTCATTTTAATATTTTTAATCTTCGCTGATTAAAAATTACGTGCGAAACATATACATTTTTAATACGCGTGCGCAAACGAAGATTAAAAATATTAAAAATATTAACGTTGGATTTTATTAATAAAAGGCCAGTATGCGGCAGTAGAAGCATGTTTTAGCACTAATAAATAACGTATTAGCAATTTCGTACATAATTTAATACAAATCTGCAAGTTGAGAACATATTTTCACACATGGTTGCCGAGTGCCCAGTTACAAGCAAGTTTTTTTTAAGTAATTTTAGATACCAAGTCACTTAAGGCGAGGGGATACTTTGTTAATGCTGACATAGTTGTTTTTTATATCACCCCCACCCGATTGCCCAATGTCATATCTGAATCCTTAAAATTATTTTTTTTGAATTAATTTAGTTTTCAATTCATTAATTTGGTACAAGAACAGGACTCACATGAGCAGTGACGTCAAGCATAGTCAGTCACCAAATTTGACCGACTCAAGAAACCGTTTTTTTTCAACATATTGCCTTCGATACCTACCGGATTTAATAACACGACTGAATTCCGGATCATACTATTTTGCACATACGTGTGCGTAAGTACTATGCCGAAATTAGTTTCGTAAACCGTATGTTTCGCGTATAGTACATAGTAAATATAGTTAGTATAGTTAGCCGTTTTAGTTTGTGCTACACCTATCCAAGGGGCAAGGGCAACTTATTGATAGTGTGCACGCTTTTGCTCATGTACATAAACTAACAAACCGACTGAACCAAAACCTTCACGTAAGCTTGTTATTATCTGCGCCAAAGGTGAACTTGGGGAGTATTATATGTGAAAGAAAGCAAACGTGGAAAACCTTAATTTTTCACCTGTTAGCGGTAGCGGTAGCCCCCTTTAAAGGTCGTCCGGCCCAGGGGTGGACGTGGGTCAAAATTTTCGACCCGCGACCCAAGCCAACCCGCGGCTGGACCTCGTGGGTAACCCGCGACCAGACCCGCGCCGTAAAAGCCGACCCGCGACCCACTTTGACACACCACTCGATATAATATGTAACTTACATACGTAATGATTAATATTGTCTGTAGCTACTAGCCGATGCCGTGTGTAACTTGCACAGTGTATATACATTGTACAATAGTTCACAAGACCAATTTAAACAAATGGCACGCAGTACTCAAAATTATGTGAAATTGGAGTCCGATGTGGTAATTGTAGGCAATTACCCAACATGACTTTCCATTCTTCGTCCTATTGGTTACGCAAAATGAACCTTCAGAATGGTAAAAAGATTCAGTAGGCGCCCACCCCCCCACTCCCCCGGGGTTGGGTTTGTAGGGCTTTCCATCCCTCGGTCCTATTAGTCAAAATTGTAGGCAATTACCCAACATAACTTTCCATTCTTCGCTCCTATTGGTTACACAAAATGAAACCCTAGAAGGGTAAAAAGATTTCTAAAGTATTCTCCAGCATATTAATATTCTACTAAAAACAGATCATTAAAAGAAAAAACCAAAAAACATATATAACTTACTTGTTAAGCAGGAAAAGAACCAGAAATAGTTTAAAGCAATAATGAGTTAATAATCATAATAATATAGAAATAATCAAGTCCAAGCAGCGTCCAAGCGCCTAAATAGCGCAAATAGCACCATCTGGTGCAATAAGCGCTATTTTTTAAGCCTACGAAAAAAATAGCGCTTATAGCACTTTGATGCGCTATCGTTTTGCTATATGTGTTAAAATCTAAGCAATTCATATTAGTAACTAGATACAATTTGTTTGAATAAGAAACTGAACTGAGAGTATAATGCTTTAAAGAGGATATGTGCGCATACTATACAATCAATAAAATCAGTTTTTCGTAACAAAGTGGTGCCGAAACGGAACGAATCAGTGACATTTTGCTTGTCCTATGGCTGATTTACAGCGTTTGACGCGCCGACGCAAAGCAGTACGTACTCTTGCCGTAGCCGAAATTGCTAATGCAAACGAGCTGCTTAACAGTATGGATCCGAACATTTCCGGGATCGAACTTTGCCTTCTAAACCTTAATGAACTACTCGATCGGTTGACTGACGTTGACACTGAAATTTTGCATGTTGTTGAGCTTGCCAGTGATGATGACTTAGTCATCAGGGAGGTGGCCGATGCGGCCCAATTCAAAAACAATCTCAACAAAATATTTTTGGACCTGAAAAAGTTTCAGCAGTCACAAGTAACTAGTCAAACCCAAACTAGCAACGTAATCAATCGCGATGATACTGTGGCACACCACTCAACCCGTCTTCCTCAGTTGGAATTGCCTAAATTTGCCGGTGATCCTTTGCGCTGGATCACATTCTGGGACTCTTACGAGTCGGCTATTCACAATAATGTAAAACTTTCTCCCGTGGAAAAGTTCAATTATTTGAAGTCATTGTTGACAAGTACTGCGGCACAAGCTATCGCTGAGCTTTCTGTAACTAACAATAACTATTCCAACGCAATTTCTATTTTACAGGAACGCTTTGACAAACGTCAGTTGTTAGTGAGTGCTCGCGTTGAAGCCATTTTACATATTCCCGAAGCGGGAAGTGACGTTGCAACTCTCCGTACTATGTACGATCAGTTCGAAGTACATATTCGCGGTCTACAAGCCTTAGGTATTACTTCAGACACTTATGGGGTACTCTTAGCTCCCATGATATTAGCCAAATTGCCCCCAAACGTCCGTCTTATCCTTTCACGCAACAATGGAGACGCAATGTGGGATCTTGACCAATTACGTGGCTTTATTCGTCAGGAGCTAGAAGCACGAGAAACAGTTAACTATACCCCAAAGTCATCTTTAAAAGCAACTAAAAAGTATCCAAGTGGTCTAATGTCCACGGCTACATGTGATTTCACAACTCCAACGACACCTAAAAAGACTGGTTGCGTGTTTTGTGATGGAAATCACAGTTCAACCAAGTGCAATGCTTCATTGACTGTTCAAGATAGGTACAATAAAGTACGTAGCGAAAAAAGATGTTTGAACTGTCTTTCTGTCGGTCACCTTTCTAACAACTGTAAATCGTCATTTTCCTGTTTCAAGTGTAAACGCCGTCACCATACGATGCTATGCCGTTTAAATGATACTGAAAATCCAAATGCCATTAAACCTCAAGACGCAAAAGCCTCAGCTAGTCGCAAAGTAACGCTGCTTACTCCATGCGACTCGATTCTGATGCAAACGGCTGTTTGCACTGCGCAAAGCACTGCTGTTGGAGCCAAACCCTGCAAAGTCCGGCTATTATTTGACACTGCTAGTTACCAATCGTATATAACGTACAACGCTGCTAATAAACTAAAAGTTGTTCCAACAGGGTCAAAAGGTCTCAGCATTGCTACATTTGGTCAGTCCACCTCAAAAAATTGCATTTACCACACGGCCAAAGTTATAATCAATTGTCGTGATAATTCGAAAGAAGTTGTAGACATTCTAATAGTTCCTACAATTACAATTCCGCTGCAGAAGCCTTTGTATCACAAAGACATGCGCGATATGTTTCCCAACTTGGATTTTGCCTACCCGCTTAGCGAACTTGACAATTCGACTATTGATGTTTTGATAGGTCTGGATTACTACTGGGTTTTTGTCACGGGCGGTTATCAAGCTATTGCACCACGTGTTGCAGCAGTTGGTACTAGATTAGGGTGGGTATTGTCTGGCTGTGCCGAGACAGCCGATCAGCCGGCCAACTAAGTTGGAACCTTCGTTTGTGCAAGCAAACCTATCGAATGTTCCGAACTGTTGGAAAAATTTGGGAGTCTTGAAAGCGTTGGAATTGTAGACAAGCCGCATGCTGGTGCATTGGATGAAGCAGTTTTATCATAGTTTCATAAAACTATTTCTGTAGTTGATTGTCGCTATGAAGTCGCTTTGCCATGGAAACCGTGCAGTGAAAACTTACCTACTAATTATAATTTAGCTAAACGTCGCTTCAGATATCTGGTTAACCGTCTGCAACGTAATGACCTTGTGTCTCGCTATGATAAAGTAATTCGTGACCAGGTTGACAAAGATTTTATCGAAATTGTATCAGACCCATCACACTCCACTGGCATCGAACATTACCTGCCACATCACCCTGTCATCAACGAAAATCGTGCCACAACCAAGCTACGCATTGTTTACGATGCTTCCGCAGAGTTTAGTGCCTATTCGCTTTGTTCGAACGATTGCTTGTCGAAAGGTCCCAACTTTATTGGCGATCTTTGCGCAATCTTGTTCTGACTTTTGCGCTCATAAAATAGCCATTGTGAGTGATGTAGAAAAAGCTTTTTATATATTGGCATTTAACACAATCACAGAGATGCTACGCGATTTTTCTGGCTACGCGATACAAATCAGATTAATAGTCCAGAAAACATTCAAGTTTACCGATTTAAAAGAGTCTGTTTCGGACTGATCTCCAGTCCTTATCACCTTATGGCTACCATCCGCTATCACCTTCAGAAAGATGAATCCAGTACAGCTCAAGCCATGTTGCACAATTTTTACGTTGATAACTTAGTTCTAGTCTGTGACACTACTTCAGAAGCAATCCAGCTATATAGAAACGCTAAACAAAATCACGCAAACGGCAAAAATGAACTTGCGTGAATGGAATTCGAACTCAAAAGAGAAATGATAACTCAATTACCAAAAAAAAGTACAAAACCGAGAGTACTACTGTAAAAAAATTGAGGTTCTAAAAAGTGGAACAAAACAAAATGACAGACATGATTCGTGGAAATTGAATTGTTAAACAATTTTATTTTTCTCAAACTGCTCTTACAAAAAGAATTGCGCTACAGTTAATTTCCAAGTGTTTTGACCCAATGGGTTACTTTGCTCCAGTCATCTTACCTGCTAAAATTTTTATGCAGGATCTGTGGAAGACACTAGTTGGGACGAGCGTATTCCTGCTAATCTGAAACGCTCATTTCAGCTGCTATATGACCAATTAAGTAACTTCAACTATCGAGCTTAATCGTTATCCCAGAACAGGACTCGGATGCAACGCTACATATTTTCGCTGACGCTTCTGCAAAGGCCTATGCTGCCGTAGCATACATACACAGCAACAGAAGCGAAACTGCTGCTCTTGTCTTTTCCAAAACTAGAGTCGCTCCGATTAAAGTTCAGAGCAATTCCTTGATTGGAGCTTTTAGCGATTTCAATTGCTGCGCGCTTGGCTACATTTCTGTCTGGTTGTTTTGCGGTCAACAAAAGTGTGGGCATCGACAGTGATTCGCAAATTGCTCAAGCCTGGCTGTCATCCTCTCTTAAACAACTTCCTTCATTTATTCGCAATCGAATTTCAGAGATCCGCCGGGTATGTGACTGTTACTCTCACTGCCGTAGTGAAGACAATGCAGCAGATCCTGCAACTAGAGGATGCACTGTGTCCACTCAGACTCAGCTCTATTTGGTGGTGTGGTCCAAATTGGTTGAACACAAAAAAACCCACAGCCACCTGAAAGTTCTCTCTTTTTGTCTGAAAACCAAACCGATTTTCAGAA
>JASANF010013090.1:0-23171 GCA_030248245.1 Trissonchulus sp. WLG1_4 | reverse complement strand
GTTAATAATACAAAGATAACACAAATCATACTTGAAACAACATTTATTACATATCTTTTCTTTTTCCTCGCGCTATTAATTATGCTCATTTTTGTTTTTAATCAGTTTCGTATAAAACAAAAAAATTTAAATAAAAATAAATGAAATACAAATAAAAAATAAATTTTACACTAATCGCCTGATACCTAAATTAAGTTTTTTGTAATCTTTATGCGCTTATTTCAAAAACTGTCAAAGACTGAAAGACTGAAATCAATCCGCTTAGTTTTTTGTTTCAGCCGTTACCGAACCCAAAATCCTGACGGATTTTTTGCCATTGGGAAAAGCGAGGGGCTTATCTTTGGCTCTTTTTGCTCAGCTGTTCACGTCTTTTCTAAACCTTCTTCTGACCATAACCATTTTACGCTGGAATCACTACGACTGTATCGGAGGGGAAATAAGCCTAGCAATATTTTCCGCGTTTGGTTTCATTTCCGCTAGCGTCGGGTTGTATTGGTGCAACCGTGTGAGCCACTGTTTGTTTGTGCTGCCAAGAGTACACGGTCTACTGCAGTTGTGTACTCTTCTCAGTGGGTTCTACGGCGTCATACAGTGTAGCAGCAATTTGGAGAATTTCCCGACTACTGTTCATTATTCGCGACTGGCTTTTGTAGCTATGACTGGTTAGTAGTTTGATACGATCATTTCAGTTAGCCATAAAATTGTTTGTGTTCTTGTATTTGACAAGCTCTTCCGCTGAGTGAGAAGTGGTTACTTTGTGAGTTTAGAGTGTCAATATTCCACAGGAAATATAAAACGCGGCCATTATTTTCGGCTAAAAGATTTGCAAGTTCTTCGCGCTGCTCACATTTACTGCTGAGTAGCGCAAAGTTTATTTTCAGACAAAATTGCTAAGCTACACAGAAACACGTTTCAAACTAAATATTAAAATATTAAAATAAAATTAAAAAAATTAGGCAAAGGTCACGTACCTACATGCACTCACAAAATGTGGTCAGCGAGAATTGAACTCGGACCCACAGATTGAGAGTGAAGAATACTAACCACTAGACCACTAAGTCCACTGTATTATAGCAGTTAACACCACCTAATGTGCGTTTACGAACTTCCTAACTTTGGGTGACAAAATACGAATGTCACAAATAGGAACATGAGTGTCGACATCGGATAGAAGATAGTGCTGATATGCACTGATATCGGAGAATATAAACATATTCATTTAAAAATTAATTCTAATTTTATGGTCCACATACATAACATTCACGCTTGCATAACATCTTTAATCATCCCTTACTGCTGCTGGACCATCTTGTTCATTACGTGTGATACGAGTCTACGTGGAACTTGAAAGATTTAACAGCCCGGTTAGCTCAGTTGGGAGTGCCGCGTGCACTACAGAGCATCTGATTATCGATCAGAATGTCGGTGGTTCGATTCCACCCCGGAGCTGGATGTTTTGCACTCTGCTATGTTCGAGATCATGCTAGTTCCGTCGACTTGCATGATGTGTGGCAGAACTGAGAGGTCCTTCTAGTGTTGATGTACACTAGAAATTCGACCGACCCAGATTAACGTAGGACTCTCAGATTCTGAATATAGTATATACGTGGACCCACAGGGGCCGCGTAAAAAGAACGTTTGGGCCTTCTGCGTTTGCTCAACTTTACAAGTCTTAGAATTGTAATAACAATTGAAGCTCAAAGTCAGGTGATTCGTAATGAATTTATAATATGTATGTCGAATTTGTAACGAATCGCCTTTGCACTTACAATTGGAAATATACTGTAATTGTAAATATATATATATATACTGGAACACTAATAATTGTGAGACTTTAAAGTTCGGCAACATGCCCCTAAATTTGAACGCTTTTAATTAATCACAACTAACGTCTTAACCAAAAATTTGCGCAATTTTTTCAAGTAAACAAGCTCTTCTGCTGAGTGAAAAGTGGTTAAGTTAAACATCTCTGGGAAGGAACACCGCCCCTTGTAGGGGCAACTGGTTAGTTAAAAACAATACTGTTTTTGAGAAACAGTTGTTTAAAAATCACTACATACAAGTAAAAATAGCCAAAAAATTTCAAAAACATTTTTTCCTGTTGTGCCACAGCACAACAGGGCCCGATTTATCGAAACATCAAATGTTCGTCGTTGAAAATGTTCGTCGTTGAAAAAGCAAATGTTCGTCGTTGAAAAACAAATGTTCGTCGTTGAAAAACAAATGTTCGTCGTTGAAAAACAAATGTTCGTCGTTGAAAGCTCGTCGTTGAATTTGTTCGTCGTTGAAAAATTTTTCAACGACGAGCTTTGGTTTTTTAGAACATTATAATGTTCTAAAAGACAAAAGCTCGTCGTTGAAAAAATTTTCAACGACGAACATTTCAACGGAGCTCAAGACATCCGTTGTAATGTTCGCCGTTGAAAATTTTTAAACGACGAACATTTGTTTTTCAACGACGAACATTTGTTTTTTCAACGACGAATATTTTCAACGACGAACATTTGATTTTTCAACGACGAACATTTGTTTTTCAACGACGAACATTTGTTTTTCAACGACGAACATTTGTCCTATAATTACGTGTTATGTTCGTCGTTGAAAATGTTTCGATCAATCCAAAATTTTCAACGACGAACATTTTTAACGACGAACATTTTGCTTCGATAAATCGGGCCCAGAAGTGTATATGAATGTTAACATCGGATAAACAATACTGTTGATATGTTGATATCAGAGAATAGAAATATAATTCATGTCGAATTATGTTTCATGAGACATGTACGCCTCCATACCATTTTTTATCATCTGCTGTATTAATCATCATTAGCTGATTGTTTCGTTTAAAATCAAAATTTGTTTCGTTGCATTAGTTGTGATCGATCGAAGTATATTATGAGCAATTTTTCGTATATCAGCCCGGTTGGCTCAGTTAGTAGTGCTGCGTGCATCTACAGAGCCTCTGATAATGATCAGAATGTTGGTGGTTCGATTCCACCCCGGAGCTGGATATTTTGCATTCTACGGCATTTTCAGAGCATGACAGTTCAGCCAAGTTGCATGATATTATGACAGAGCTGAGAGAAGTACCTACCCTTCTAGTGTTAATTAACACTAGAAATTTGACCTACCCAAAATAACGTAGGAGTTTGAAAATCGGAATATAGTATATACGCGGCCCCTGAGGGGGCCGCGTAAAAATAACCCTATTAATAGTTTTTTAAGTAATAATAGTTATAAGTGATAAGTAAAAAAGAGTTCAAGCATGTGACCTGTTTGTTGTGGTAGAGTGTTAAACGTGTCTTGAATCTATAGATATTTTTGTCTTTGGGCATTTTTGAAAGTTTCTGAACGTTGTGGTTGGTAGTTACTATGGTTGTTTTATGCAAACGTTTCACAATTGATTTCATTTAAGGGAGCTTCTCAAAAACCGATTGATTTGATTTAACTCAATTTGGCTCTTCCAAACATCGATATTAATTTGATATGGTTTCATTATCAAAATTCCGAGTTCATCAAACCATGTTTTCATTTGATTGTATCAAATATCAAAACAACCCTAGTATTGGTCAAAACAGTCTATCCAGTTTTTAATGTACCAAACCCAGTTTCAAATATACCAAACGAAAGCTCATAACCCGCTTATCATTTTTCGTTTAACTCCTAAGCTTAATTCTTTTTATGGAAATAATATTAATTTTTTGGAACCAGTCCGTAGTGTTAAATAAAACAAACAAAATAACTTGAACTCATTTTAACTTACCATTGTCGTAATCCCCGTGGTGTAGTGGTTAGCATCGAGGCGTTTGACCCCTCTGGTCGCTGGTTCGAGTCCAGTCGGGGGTTTCTATTTTCAAATTTTTAACTTGGCATTTTTTGAACACAACGGAAGTATTTGAATTATATACTTGCGGACTTAATGTCCAGATATTTATTTATCAGAAACTTATTCGAACTTTTGTGTTTTTGGTTATCCGCGTATTTGCTTTCTGTTTATACCTGGACCCTGACGTACCCTGCGCACTAAACTTGTAATATTATTAATAATGTTTTTAATACTATTAAAAATGCTATTTTTTGTTTTTTTTGTATTTCAGCTGTATGTTTGGCAATTTGCTCAGCACTCGCCCTTAAATTGTGGCGGTCAAATCCGGAACAAACAGCGGAAATAACAAAAGTGCCGATGTCGGTTATAAACCCGAGCCGTGACATTTCCACAATTTCTGGAAACACGGTGGAACTATCTAACGCTGAAGTTTCAGCAGATAAACAATTTAAATATCAACAGTTCCTCTGATTATTCTAACTGTCTGATAAGAAATGCCTACCTTAAACTATCGAAACTGACTGAGTTTTTGATCTATACTTAAATTACGTATGCAAAGGAATACCGTATCAATATTTAATAATAATCAAGCATGCAATTTTATAACTGAGGGTTATTCATAAATCATGTTAGCTGGATTGCAAGTACATGCAGCTGCAAAGTTTCATAAACTTTCTTCAATGTTATATTGACTTACTAATGTGATGTAGTTGATCTAGATCATCTAATCCTGTCATATAATTTATGAAACGGTCCTAAGCGATATGTTTTGTACATAATTTTTTGTATATTTCACTTTCATTCGATATTGTTAATTAGCTAAAACATAGGCTCAGGACAAAAAATAGTTGCTTTCTTTATTGTGAGCTTCTAGAACCTTTTGCTTCAAAATTCAAAAAGCAGCGCAACAAAGGATTATTGATAAATATTATAAAAGTCCAAGTTATCTGGTTTTCCTAATTTTGTAATGCTCAGCATTTTTGTACATTAATCATGTAATATTGCTAATTTGTGCTATGCACATTATTATATAAACTACCTAATCAGTAAACAAGATATGACTTAGTTGCCTTTAGCCACCGTCTGCATACTGTAGTACAGAAAGTAGCTGTTATTTAAAATAATTAGTATAATTCATTTTTTCCTATTTAGAAAAATGCTTTAAACTTTTTTACTTAGAACAGTGGTTTGACAATTGAAACTTTTGTGCCCAATAATGGATATGAACTTCAGCGCTTGCGCTAATTCCTTTTATTCCTTATTCAACTAGAGTCGTCATAAATCGCCCAATTGAAATAAAAAAAGCATTATTTTCACTAAAATATTTCAGTCACTAAGGTGCATTACGTATATATTTCTATTCCAAAACATATTTCTATTCGAAACTATTGTGAAATACTTGCTACCGCTTAAAATCTACGGTAAGAGCAGATTCTTACTCACTTTCAGCTGTATGTCCGTTGAGACGCAAAATTATGACCTTACCACGCCACAATCTGAGCTTATCACTGATAAATAACTTGATTTTTTGTATTTTGCCGAGTGAACAGACATACGGTAGTATGTATGAATCGCTCCTCAAGAAGGGACTACCTGTATAAGTGCAAATTTTAGGTTCTCTGATTTGCTTCAAATTCGCACACATTGTAATCCCCGTAAAGGCTCGTGGCTGATTTAAAAAATTGAAACATATGTGAAAATAAGCAAAATTGAAGAACTTTGATTTTTGACCTGGGTAGCCCCCCTTAATTAACATGGCCTAACTTATTGTCCTTCTAAAATCTTTCTTCTTATTTCATTTCCTGCTTCGTTGCCCGTGGCAACCAGAGCTCCTCCGTCAATCAACAGCGTATGACCCGTGATGAACCCGGAAATTGGTGATGCCAAAAACGCAATGCTTCGAGCAATTTCATACGATTCCGCGGCTCGACCGAGCGGAAGCATAGCCGACATTGCGTCCCACATCTAAAAAAATCTACTATTGACAAGCTAAGGTCTTACCAAAAAAGTTTATTTGCTGAGTGAGAAGTGGTCATATTGTGGCGCCTGAGTGTCAATATTCCTGAGAAAATATTAAAAACTGCCATTAATTGTAGATAAAATGATTTTTTTACATTCCAATTTCCATACACACTAATTACTGCTGATTAGCTGCAAAGTTGCTCAAACATCGAACATTTGTTGGTAAACACGAATTTAAGGTGGTAGTAACGTTTTCGACAGTTTTGCAGGAGTAACACTTGACAACTTACGATTAAATTTCAATCAATAATTTATAGTACGCATATTGATTTAAGAAACTGTAAATTAATATGGGATAAATGCTTGCTAAAATAGCTTGAAACAATCATTTTTAATTTTTACAGAAAATATTTTTCAGCCAGTTACGACAATTTTTCGTAAACTTTATGTTTAGCTAAGCTAAAGCATGTAGTAGCTAGTCAAAACGGCCGTTTATCGAAACAAGCAGCAATCTTATGCAAAATTTTCAGCTGCCTTAATCACTTCCACAAAGTTTATTCCTGTCGCCTTACAATTTTCGTTGCTACGTTTAATACTCTCCAACTAGATCGTCTGAAGTCCAGTATATATTTGGAGATCCCGTTTTGTCTTTTAGCTTTGACTGAATTGTTTTCATATCACTGAAACATCAACAGTAAAACACAACAAGCTCAATCTGCGGCAAAAGCTTCAGTAAGTATAAAGCATATACTTTCAAGCACATTGGCCAGAGGCCATCGTAAACCTGTTGGGTCAGCTAAAGTACACTTAGGTACCTGATTCACTTTTTATAAAAAGCGTATATTTTTGCAGCCACCAAAACTGCAAAATCTCAGACAAAAGGTTTTGAATTGTGAAGTTTAATGTTAATCCCTATACTCTGCAGCCATTTTTACTGGCGAATTTTCAATTCTAACTTGTTCTGTCTCTGTGTCACTTTAGAAGCAACACTGTATTGTTTTTCGAATAAAAGTTCAAGTTTTACTTTATGAATAAAGAATAAAGTTTCAGGAATCTCTGTGGTTGAGTGGTTAGTGTGTTAGTTTTCTAACCATGAGGTGACTGCTTCGATTCCTAGTGCTTCATTCTTTTGTTTGACTTTTGCATTTTCGACTACAACTAAATGTTCTGTAAGAAGACGAGACAGTGAAAATACAAGGCATTTGGTAGTGACAGATGCAAATCGACGGTAGAAGACGTGTAAAACACACCTCGCACCTGAGCACTTTAACGCTAGCACAGCGTTAGGTTTCCAAAATCAAAATTAAAGACCTGTTGGGCTGTGGCCCAACAGGAAACAAGCAGAAGCTTTACTGCAAAAGTAATCCAGTGAGTGAGCACTAGCAGGGTGAACGTTTGACAACATTAGACCTGTTGCGCAGTAAAATCTAACCGCAAACAAAAGTAACTTTTAATAATTCCAATGGTGCATCATTGAAAGAATATGACACTGCCTGAACTAGTCACATTGTTTTAACTAATCTTGTGCAGTGACCAGTTCACGTCGGTAATTGTAATAAACGCCAAGTTTCAAGTCATCCCCGTACACAAAGTCCCAAACTGCAGTCGATTTTCTGCTTTAGTTTAGTTTTCTGAGCTCATATTTTTGCTTTATAGGAGGCGTAGCTTTGGGCAAAATGAGCAGTACTTTTAACAGAAGGTGTCATTATGTGCAGTGTGTTTAATTAAAATTAAAATTTAGTGGTCACGTCACACAGAAAAAAGTAATGAAACTAAATTCAAGCATGTTTATTATTAAAATTGAAAATAGCCGCAAGATTGCTTTGAATTCAAGCCATAATAATATCAAAACATTTTAGAAAAAGTAATAGTTTGTCTCAAGTGTAGCTACAATACTTTGCTACAACTAATGCTGAACTTTTGTTTTGTTGTTTAGCGCCATGTTTGCAACTCATAAAAATTAAAGGTTACGGGTTATAGGATTACGTGAACTTGAACGACCCGACTACGTAATTCGGCCCGTTTTCATCAAAAACTCATTTGAAATATAAATTTGAAAAAACTGAAAAATAATAAAGAAGGTATGAATGTCCAAAAGTAGACCGTTGAAAGTTTCTAGATAGGAAAGATCAGGTTAAACTATTTTTCGCAAAAGTTTGATTTAGAAACACATAAAAATCAAAGATGATCGGGGAGTCGAACCAGAGACCTCTCTCGCACCCAAAGCGAGAATCATACCGCTAGACCACCGAGATACACACGATACAAGACTTTGAAAACGAGTAAGTTAAACCAAAAACTCAGCATACGTGTACCGTCTTTCTACTATTGACACGTCATGTAAATCGCACTGTTTTACATAAAAATTTACAAAATAGCAGTAAGGAAGAAGCAACTAACAAATAGGTAATCATTTCGGTTTTCTGTTTTGACATTTGTAAAACTAAGATCTTCAATAGTCAAGACCGGTTGGCTCAGGTGGTAGTGCGTTAGCATTTATTGAGCATCTGACTGCAAGTCGGAAGTTTGGGGGTTCGAAACCCCACCGGTTGTCAACTTTTGCATTCTGCCAATTTTCAGGTGCTGTTCTTCAACTTGCGTCTTCTCGTTAGCCAATATCGAGCAGCCTACCTGTCTTTCTATTGTTAACGTAGGAAATTACACAGGTTCCAGTGTTAGGGCAGGCCTTCCAGTGTTATATAACACTAGAAATTTGACCTACCTGCACAAAATAACAGGGAAGTCTCTTTATGCACAGATTCTGCAAATTCTATACAAACCAAGTATAAAGTACCTGTTGCGCTGTGGCGCAACAGGAAAAAGTGCTTCGATGACTTCGATGACCAGAAAAACTTGGCTGTCAATTGTAAACGATTAATTATTTTTGTAAGGTGCTGCTCAAAAACCATATAAGGCGCGTTTGAAACTTAGCCTAAATGATGGTTACGATTACGAAATAGGAATACTTTAATATTTAATTAGCACATCTGACTGCAACCATTGTTTTTAAGCTTTTTTAAATTAAAAAATTCAACTTTGAAATACTTTTTGATCTAATTTTTGACGGAAAACAAAAAGCTATTATTACATAACCGCATGTATAGCAAATCAAACTTGACAACCAATAAAACAAAATTTGACAAATGGACGGCTAGAATAACAAAATTTAGACGAACCATTAATCAAAATGTCAAAACACGTGTAAAGTACGCCGGGAAAAGCAGCGTAAAGACCTGTCGGCCTGTGGGCCGACAGGAAAAAGAAAAAATGACGCACGGGCATGTCAAAAACCTTCAATTTAAATGCCAAAACTTATCCTTCCGCTTTCACTTTTTGAGATTACGTCACATTTATGTGACATTTCTTTTTGAACTAAAGTACATTATACAAAAGTCCGCAAAACTTGACAATTACTAAAAGGATTTTGTTCAACATTTGGGATAAATTGGCATACATATGTTTCTACTTTATACTAAAATTTCAAAAATTTTGCTTGCTTAAATTTTGCGTTACATCAATTTATTCACAGAAATCTGTAAAAATGTACATATATACTTCCGTGGACTAAATCTCAAGTCTCGATGTTGCAATCTTTTCATGCGTTATTTTACATGTTTTTTAGACAATTTCTGATGTGTCATTTTTTTATTTGTATTAATTTAGCCTATTTCGTGAAAAAATTAGATTCAAAAATTCGAATATTTTTCAAAGTTCGAAAAAATTCAAAATTAAAGGTCCGTAACTTTTTTTCTGCATCAAATAAATATATAAACCAAACTTAGCATTAAAATTCACCCTGTTATTGGCTATGTTGGTGTAAAGTACATATGAAATTAGTTGGTGTTACACTGTCAATTTTACAAGCAAAACAAGAAAAATGCAAAAATTCACGATATTTGACTACTTTGACAGTGTCTGCTGACTAGATTTAAGCTAGATAATGTGCATAAGTGTAATTTCAGTAAAGTTCTTTAACGTGAAAAAGACAGCTATTAAATTCAGTGAGTCAATCAAAAGTTATAGCAAAAAAATTATTATTATATTATTTAGTTATTATAAAAACTGTCGAAAACATAACTACCACCTTAAGTGAAAAACTTAATGAGGCAAAAAGATTACTTTTATTTTTTGAAATGTAAGTCTCACCGAGATTTGAACTCTCGTCATCAGATTCAACCAACCCCTAGTGACTAGACTATGAGACAACTGGAACGAAAGTGTTAAGTGCGACTAGTGTTAACTTGATCATCCAATGTATGGAAAACTTAACATTAGTCGCTACGTACGAACTATCTCAAACCGAAACAGTGTTAATACTATGTCGATGTACATAGAGTCAGTTCATTACTAATTTCTTATTAATCCTAAAATCTACTATTGTTCGCCTGCACGACATACAGTTCCATTTGTTGCTTCTCGTCAGTCAGTACGTAAACTAATACTAGCAGTCGCTAGCCCAGTTAGCTGAAATGATAGTGCGCTTAGCTCTATTGAGCATATTTGATTGCGGTTCAGAATGCTGGCGGTTCGATCCCGCCCCGTGCTGCATATTTTGTTTGCATTCTATGGCAGTGCAAGGTACTGAGAGCTCCGGCAAGTTTTCATTTGTCGATGTTTGGCAGGTAAGCGAGGTAGGCACCTACTCTTCTAGTGCCAATCAACACTAGAGATTTGAACTACCCAGATTAAGGTAGGAATTTGAGATTGTGAATATAGTATATACGCGGAAGGGGGGGCGCGTCAAACAGCAAAATGACTGTTGTGGTTCAATCAATGAACTTCATTCAATTCCTTTAAGAATAATTTCGAAATTAATATTATGATCTTATAATAATCATTGTAAATTACAGCTTTTGCAAGAACCAGCATGAGCCCCCCTAAAATGCATCTGACCTGCGCACCTGTTGAGTCGGCAGCATTGCAGTACGAAACTTTGCTGGCTTCGACTACGAAACTTAACGATAATCACCTAATTACTGTACTCTGCCTGTACATTATTTAAAGTAAAATAGAACGGCAAGTGGACGTTTGCCAACTAGTGCAAGGATCGGTAAAAAAGTAGCGGAAGTCTGTACATTCAAACAAAAAACTTCAGTTCACTTCGTCGCGGGTTTCCATTCCCTAATTCAGTGACTCCAAAGCATTTCGTTTCTATCGCCCTGACTCCAAAGTACATAAACACCTACTTTCTATACAGCCATTGTATTGTCCGCCGTCAATTGTCAGAGGTAACCGAAATTATCTCTGTCGCAATATTCAAGTAAAGGCCTGGTTCATGCTTGTCCTTGTAATTGTCCGTATCGTTTTTTACTTTAGCGATTTCAAGAAAACGGCCAGGCTAAATAAGCCAACTTTTCGCTCGAATAAAGTTGGGCGTTGTCACTTGCAAATAGTATGCAAAAACGTTAGCCGAAACGCTTATGTTAATTTTTCACAGCAATTGACTAAATTTGTCCTTATCCCTGTCCATGTGACTATAAGGACAAGTATAAACCGGAATTAAGGCTAACCTTTGCAGCTTCCTCCTTGGTTTTGAACGCTGCATCCATGATTTCAGTTTTAACGGGTCCAGGGCTAAAATTAGAGTTAGTTTTTAAAACAATAGTTCATTCTCTAGAAGGAACAAAAACTTCAATTCACTTCGTCGCAGGTTTCCATTCCATATTTACAATATTTTTGAATAGTAATACCAACCGGAGGTATGTACCCACAACCTATTCCGTGATGATTTGAAATTTTAACACTGAAGACAAAAATACCGTATCATAAAAGCAATTGAGACATAAATGGGCTATACTACGCCAAGTATAAAAAATGTAGGTTACCCGCACGTTCTTAGGTTTGTGGATAGTTCCCGTCAGTCCGTCACCCTCCTCTAGACGGGGCTAGGTATTGAGGAAAAATGCTTGCAGCGGTGTGACAAGAGAATTTGATTAATATAGAATTAATACGAAATACTAATTAAGTAATATGGACTTTACTTTATGGAATTGACACGGACCCCCTTTGGACCATAGTCGGATGCCATTGCTCTTGTCAGCATGTCGACGCTGGCTTTGCTCATGCAGTAGTAGACCATACGACAACCGCTGAACTAAAAAAGTTGTTATATGGAGAGTACAGAAGTCTTAACGACTTAGTCTTCACTAGTCTTAACTGGTTTAAATTCTGTAGACAAAGGTTGTGGATATTTACAGAAAGACGGTATTATATATATCTGAATGACCCAGGGAAGTTTCGAACCACCTATTTCTGGATCTGCAAATCTTTGCTATAAAGTTGAGCTACTGGGCCAATGATGAACTGTCTTAAATCTCTTCAACTAATCTAGGGGGACCATATTACTTGACACCAGTCTATACCCACACGTATTGGTTTAGTACCTTAGCAGTTAGTTCCCTAGCCGACTCAGCATCTTAGCGAATCAAGTCAAAGCAATTATTAGCCATCAGCCAATCAGATTGTAGAATCCTATTATTTCCGCCCACAAGTCCGTAAGCATAATACCACATTACCGTTGTCTAACATGCAGGATTCTAATGTTGGTAAATTTTTCGTAACTTCAGGAATAACAAAAAATCGGCTATGACACGACCCCGACATGATACAACGATTCGCTAAGCAGAATACAAAATTTACCATTCTCATGCCAGCAACACTCGATACATTCACAATCGCGCCTGCAACAAAACAACAACAACAAAATAACTAAAAAATACACAAGTTTTAGTTAATTTTAGTTAAAAAATGTTAGCTTTGTTTAGTGTACGAAAAAGTGTTCAACCAAAAACAAAAGACAAGTTTCAGTCGAATCAAGTGTTGACAGAAAGAGAACAACCAACTTTTTTTAAGGAAAGAATAAAGTGTAGACTGCAGACAATAAGAATCGAACCCGGTGCGTTCGCGCAGGAGTAGAGAATGCTAACCACTACACCAGAGTCTCACAGGCCTTATTTCTCCTTTAGCACAAGTATCAGACAAAAAGTGTAAGGCACCCGTTTCATATCAGGATTCAGCAATTTGTGAGATTTTATAGATGTTTGAGACGAGAAACTCAGAAATTTGTTAAAAAAGATATTTGTTCAAAATCTACGGGAAAATCCACTGGCCATGAATATTTTAACATGGGATCGATTTATAGTTACATCCGTATATTTGTTCAGCCGGCTGCTGTAAAAATCAAACATGCGACTACAAGTAAATTGAGTTACTTTGACACTTTTTTCTTTGTTACAAATTACATGTTTTTTTAACCAGACTCAAGCGAAAGGCCATAAGCAGTGTACCTTTGGACTCAATCAGATAAGGCATAGATAAAGTTGACATTTCGATAACAGCTTTCACGTTCAGATTAAAAACAGTATCGAAATCCGACAAATCCTGTTGCTCCCATGGCTTTAGAACGCCCCGACCCGCGTTGTTGACCTGAAACAATATAAGTTTAAGGTTTCCATATAATAAACATAAAACAGATTTAGGATAGGTTTCTAGTCTACATACTTAACCATAAGTATGTCCGTTTAGCTTGCAAAATTACGAAATAATCACGCCACTAATAGCGTATTACATTGGTTGAAGCACATACGGTTATAAGTACTGAATCTAGTTTTTGTGAAGCATTCATAGAATTGCTTCGTCATATTTTTGTATAGGAACTAGACTTGAGACCAACTTCCTTCGGGGAACGTAGTTTTCTTGGAATTGCTTAGAGACAAAACAATAGGGACACACATAAGGACAAGTAGGAACCGGGTGTAATAGGTTATAATTCTATCTAACTACCAAAATATCAATTCGTTTGTAAGTGTCCACCGTCTTTTTCACTATATCTTTCCGAAAATCGGAGTTGGTCAAATCGCCAGGAATTACCAAAACCTGCAATTATTAAAGTCAATCTGAATTACAACTTTCACGACAAAAATTAAATGAAAGTCGCTATTTTTTATTCCTTCATTACGTGAAGGTTAGAAATAAAACAAGCTTAGCAGCAAGAGCTTCTGGTAATTAAGTTAATTAATAACACCTAAAAACAGTGTAACTGTACATATAGCTCAAACTCACTCAAGGCTCATATATACTGTACATAATTATAGTTTATATTTATACATAAGCTTAAATCCTGCCCAATCATCCTGCCAAATCAGTTATATTTAAAAGTATATAGTCAGACAAGTAGTCGCACTCATACTTTTAATGTTTTTTTACTATGGCCTAATTTGTTAGATGCTTAAAAATGTCATTACAAAGCGTTAGTACTATACGGTCTAAACTATCCCTGACAATGTCAAAGTTAAGACTGATGGGTGTACTGTGTAGTTATTGTAGTGTAGTTAAGGCTGCGAAGTTATTGCACTGAAAACTGACCCTTCCAAGAAATGGTTGAACATCGTAATTAGTACAAGTAAGGCAATTATATAGGACAAAACTGGCATGTGTAGTGCGCAGGTATCTTTTGTGTAAGGCTGAGTTTTGCGGGTTCCGATCCGAACTAGTCTGTAGCGGGGCCCTGCTACGAACTAGTTGGGTCCGGGACCTGAGTGGGTCCTGCTGTGAACTACCACATATATGTATATGTTAAAATCATTTATGTAGTTCTGCAGTAGTTGAGGAATACGTTATGACCAAAATTAAGCAGCTGACTCACTGTAAATCGCCTAGTACCTAGCCTATGTACTACGTAGGTACGCTTAGTCCGATACACCAATTCTAAACTGCGAAATAAAATAATTCCAGGTCGTTTAATCCAGCAAAGAAATGGGCCCTGTTACAATGGTTTCTAACCTGCTCAGGCTTTGCGCCGGCCTCGATGCACTGTGCCTTTGTCTGCTCGAGTCTGTCGGCCCTGCGCGCTGTGATCACCACCGTCGCCCCCGAGCCCGAAAACTCAATCGCCGTCGCCTCGCCGATCCCGGAGCTGGCGCCTGAAATAAAACACAATGTCTCAGTTTACATATTGTATATATGTACGTTGTTTTAAATGATATAAATAAGAATTAGGAAAAACGAGCCTTTGGGGCTGTGGTGTAAAGGTTAGCATTTCTTGACGTCGACGTGAGCGGCTCGGGCTCTATTTCAGGCGCTTCCATTTTTTTCTTTCTTTTGAAATTAGATAATCCTCTTTTGTTCAACATATTCACGACGGTTACAATTTTTTTGTGTGGAAAGAATAACTATTTTGATAAAAAAGAAGGCGCAACAAGTTACACCCAAGCCCGCAAACTCAAACGCCGTCGCCTCGCCGATCCCAGAGCTGGCGCCTAAAATAAGGCATGGCTTAAGCCCGGTTCATACTCGTCCTTATCCTTGTCCCTATCCATTTGTCTTGAGCAGTTTCATGAAAACTGCTAGACCAAATGAGCCAACTTTTGGCACAATAAAATGCGGGGTCGCAGCTGGTATGTATATAAAAAATTGGACGAAACCACTCGAAAGTTGCGAAATAGCTGACGAATAGTCCTTGTCCATGTCCCTATGGACAAGTATAAACCTGGCTTTAAATTGCAATTTAAAATGTAAAAGACCGCGTGCGGTTTGGATTAATTTCAGTTAAAGTTATCAGTTAACCTTAAAATCAACTGATTCAACATCTCATAACTTAAACAACCCTACCTGTTGCCTTATGGCTCGGATAGTAACACCGCAAGTTCAGAGTAAACTAAAGGCATCTCAGAGCGGTTACAAAACCCTCAGGGAGAGACACGTAAATTTGGAGTACCAATAAACATTATGAATAAAGTCACGCAGACGACAAACGAATGGAACAGGACAAAAATTCCTAATACTGTAACTCTGAGAACACGAGCTTCAAAAAAACTTACCATAGTATTGCTATTCAATGCTACCGTAGTAATCCCATATATGCGGTCATATATTAAATTGATTTCTGGACTCGTTTAGCAATATTACCTGCTTTTTTTACAAATCATTTTATTTGCTTGTCAATACTTGAGTGACCTAACTAATGATTTAGAACCTCAGTGAGTAATACCAAGAGTACATAATCACAACACTGTGACACTGTACTCGTTTGTGGCCTAGCAGCGCGGACATGCTGTGACCATTTATCTCCCGAAAAAGGCCACAACTGTGGGGGATACCCCCCTACACGAATGAAGGCATAGCTCTCAGCTTATTACATACATATCTGAGCCTATTACATCTCTTATTATGGACTCTTGGTAATACTTATGCCCGGTTTATGCTTGTCCTTAAGGACACAGAGACAATTCGGTCAGCTAGCTACTGTAAAATTGGCTGATTATTTCGGGACAATTATTTGCATACGAATTGTTTGATTGATTGACTGATTGACTTCGAGTTTTGATTCCAACTTTGCCCGCGAATGTTTTTTCACGGGCAATTTTTTGATGTTGGAATAGCATCAGGACAAAGTTAAAAACATGAACAAGCACTAGTATAAACCAGGCTTAACTCACTCGGAAAATTAAAGCTATTCTCCTTGTTCGCGTTCGAAAGTGAAAAAGATTAACACAGACAATTTTAAAAATGATTAATTCGTTTGAATTTGAGTTCTTTCGAATTCTTAGAGCACTAATATTAATATTAAATATTAAAATAACGCTACTGCTCTGTTGTCAATTAGGGAGATCAATTATCATTATGTCATTATGGTGCCGCAATATGGTGTGAGGAACAAGACAGTAAACAATAGACAACCGAAAAGAACCACTAACTAAAGTTTCGTTCGATTTGTAGTCCAATATGTGCTACAAATTGAAATACCGGATTAAAACTAAAAAATAAATCAGTAGTCTTTTTGAAATTTAAACAGTTAAAGAAGTTAACTAAAACTAGAAAATTATAAAAATTATAAAATTATAGAAAATCAAAAGTTCTGTAACAGTTAGAAAACTAAGAGCCTTTTTCCCGGATTAAACGGACTGACTTGTCGAAATTATGGACTGTCAGGTGTTCATAAATAGCATAATTGACTAAACGGACTAAATTAGCGGTTTTATTTAAGGTGGTAGTTGCGTTTTCGAGGTTTTTGTGATTTCTATGTAAACTTTGCGCCACCAGTACTCAAGTTATAAGTGACGCCTGAGCATAAATTTTTGGGACAGTATTGTAAAGGTCAAAATCCCCAGGCATGTCTCTCACTTTTTTGAAATTTCACCTGTGGACATTTTTAGAGGGTTTTAATGACAAGAAAATATCTTAAATTTTCGGTGCGTTTGCTTTTCAGCTATTTTCTCAGTAAATTGACTAGTTATTAAAATGTTATAAATTGGGGGTCACCCCGTGGTTGAGGCAGGCCTTCTCGCACTCATACAGACATATACATCTTCAAAATTCACCCCTATTCACGTTTCACAATCGCGGAGTTAAGCCAAGACACACGTTTCTTCATTTTTATATTTGGCAGTTTTCATGACTTCGCAGCGCTCTGTGCAGCGCCCTTGAGTTCAGAAATTACTAGAAAGGCTGCCAGTAGTTTCTCTGGCTTGCTGTTTGGCTTACAGCGTAGTAAAATCGTGACTCCGCACAAGAAATGTGAATATGAATATATGCATTTAAAACATGAAGTAATTCACATTCTAGCGCCCAAATTCAGAAAAGTTCTTTAACAATTTAAATAGTTCTATACATTTTTCATTCGGGTTTTTAATGGGAAGCTATTTCTAGGCCAATCGGCGCATTGCCAAAATTATATAATGTCCTATTGTGTGACTGGCTTATAGTCAGTGTGAGCTGGTGAAGACGTCGTGAAAAGGGGGGTGGCGCCGACGCATTGAAACGGGGTTAGGTATTTAGGGCCTCGCGCGCCGTTTGAGACTAGGAATAGCTTCCCCTGAGTCTAGGGCCGGAAATGAGCTAGGTTTTTACTCGTTTTCTTCTATTTTTGTTATTTGTCATTTTGGCCTCCAATAAAAATGTTTAATTTCTAAGTTTTGTGTCGTCTTTAATTTTGTCCGTGCGTTGGGTGTTTTGTAGGGCTTTGCAGCTATTGCGGGAATTCACCGCGTGAGTCCCGGACCTGAGAGAGGGCTGGACAACTGAGTTTTAGGCCGTTTGTTGCGGTCTTCAACCGTTAGATCACGTTCCACTGGGCTCGGGCGCACGGTCACATTTAGCCCTCGTGCCCTCGCCTTCCGAGCTCAAACCCTAAGAGCCCCGTGGTTCGTGGTTTAACAAAAAAAGTGGGGGACATGCCTGGGGATTTTAAATATGTCAAAAACCTAACCAACTTTCAGCCCCAACAGGTAATCGTATGATTCAGAGCTGTGGCGCAAACTTTTTGTAAAAAATTTTAATATTTTGGAAAGGACCTTTCTTTAGTCGCTTATACTGGAAAGAAAATCACAGGTTAAATTTCAAGGCATGGCATACATTTAGGAAAGATATTGTTCTACCTGATGTAAAAGACCGCTTGTGATTTGAATCTGTAAACGCTGAGCTATGGCTTTTTAAAAAAACACCTAAAAACGCAATTACCCCCTTAAGTCCAAACTCCGAACCCATTTCTAAACTACCACTTGACTAAATGGATACAACTTTAACAGTGCGGTGAACATTAGCGTACCAACGTACATCTTGAGTCTGTTTAAAAAGCAGCGCTCTAAAAATGATGCAGTTTAATTCGAGGGTCTTGGAATGGCATTTTCAAACATAATTTTTAAATCGTTTAGTCCGATACTCTTGGTCCGATTAAAATTAACCCTTTAATCCGGTAAAGCATTGATTTAATTTAGTTACCGGTAATGATAGCGACTTTGCCGTTGAGTCCTTCTGTTGGCATGGCTGGTGTAACAAACCGGTTTGCTTAGAACTATGGCAGCTAAAACATGAACAGTGCATTCATTCCAGTGTATGTATATTTATTCCATCAACTGATAATGTCTGATAACATGCACAAGTTTAATACTCTGTTAAAGTGCTTTCAAAAAGTTTGAAGCAAGTTCAGCAGCAAGTTTAGCATGAAGCTGCAACTGAAACTGACTGATAGACGTATGAGTATAATTATGTCATGAAAATGTAACAAGCAGGCCCCAAAAGGGGGCAAGGTTCCTTCGCTGAGTGAAAATTCTGCTTAAATGTTCAGTCAGTTCAAACGTATATGCAAACTCAAATGCATCCAGCATTTTTGCATCAATTCTGATCCAAAAATGCTGGACTCGACTGCGACAAAAAGAAACACGCGATTTCATTACGACTCGACGTAGGAGGATTTGTCTCAGGATTCACAAATTACTGGTCTGACTTTAGTCTAACCCTTTCCTCCATGATTTTTTTTCCAAATTGCACCTTGGACTTTACCAAGTCCAAGCTTTGGTTAGGATTTGATCCGCTGCCACAGACTGGGCATGCTTCCCAGTGACAGCTTTGTGGCAGAACTGTCACGCCAGACCACTCGGCCACCAGCTCGTTTCACTCGGATACCTAAGGTATCCTCATGAGGGACATGATTTTGGGAAACATCAGGCCGACAGGTTGCACTAGTAAGCGATAGTGCTAATTGTTGCTCTGAAGCAACATTATGAAGGAAACTGTTAAGTAATGCAACGGGAGCGTTGCAGGTTGCTTCGATTGAACTAATCATTCATTAACAATTTAGGACTGTTTTACACTACAGCTGGCTTGATTATTTCGTCTTTTTGCAGGTTGAACGGGCATACGGGTGTAAGTATGAATCGACTTTCAGGTAGGTATACATTTGTACTATGTAATATACTGTTTATGAAATGTTTCTTTATTAGCATTTTAACTACGTTAAAATAATGCTCGGGAGTAGTGCTCTAATTCTCACCTGTGGTGCGGGAGGTCGAACGTCGAAGTCGAGTCTGTGAAATTTGTTGCATTTTGTAAAAATTACCGAAAAAAATACTGGGCGATTTTTGATGAAATTTCAAACAAAAGAGTTTTATAAAAGTTATCTTGTGCATCTTTGACCCTTACAAATTCTAATTTTTAGACAATTTTCATGCCATTTTATTTATTGATATCGTTTGTTACGCCAAAAACGGATCAGTTTTTGCGAAAAATTTCTAAAAGTTTATACTTTTTTACCCAGCGGTATTAAGTTTTACTAAAATTCTAAAGTGTCACAAAAATGCAAAATAATACATGTTTTTTCAAAGAAGTGAATGTCTCAAGAAAGACCATGAAACACTGCCGCTTTTGTTCTATCTGTAATTGAAACATTTGTCATGATTTAAAACACTTGTGCTGTTATAATTGTCCTGTACGCAATCTTTGGGCTACGATTAGTGCGTAATCCTAGTCTCTGTCACTGGTCGTCTTTTTTTCCCTCCAAGGGGGGGGCGCATTTAGTCGCTATTTAGAATCAAGGCGTAGCTTGAAGTTGATTATAACGCTGTCGTTTACAGCCAGGTTATCATAAACAGGGTCAATATTCGGCATTACAGTTGGTGAATTTTGGGGAGAAACATTGTTTTTGTATTTGTAACACGAGTCGTAAACTCAATCGACAATTAGATTGAAAAATGTTTGAGTATTTGTGTAGCAAGCGGTTGTACGACTTTAATTCTAATTTTAATCCTAATTCTAAACAATGCGGAAATTATTGTCTGGATTTGTTGATTGTATCATTTTAGTTTAGTCCCAGCAGTATGTATCTTGTATTTATCGTGTCTTATTATTTGTTTTTTTTGTACCTATGACAAATCTCGACAACCTTTTATTTTTTACTCATATCGCTGCAGATTTCGCAAATCACAACCATTGCGGCTAGTCGTCTACATTTCTATAAGTACAAGTTTTTTTGCAACTAAAGTTTTTTCGCAACTATGACAAACCACAAATAAATAAATTGATTAATAAATCTTTTATTTCTACTGAAAATCACTACAGATTTCACAAATCACAACCGGCTAGTCGTCTACATATTCGATAAGTTTGCTAGATTGTCATTGTCCTTCGAGAAACTTTCGTCTCAGCTCGTTTTGTTCCTCCCCGGCCCCAGCCACCAGCATTCCACCGTCGATAGTCAACGTATGGCCCGTGATGAATCCGGAAATGGGTGATGCCAAAAAAGCTATGCTTTTAGCTATTTCCGATGACTCGGCCGCGCGACCCAGTGGAAATGCTGCTGCCATGGCATCAAACATCTGAAATAGAAAAAATGTTTTTTTGAAAAAAGAAAGAAATAGAGGCTTAAGCTTTCCAGTTGCGCAGGCTCCAAGTCGCAGTTACAACTGAATGTGAGTTATTACGTATTGCATGTATAATATGAGAGTTAGGCCTCAATACGACGAGTAGCTCAGGGTACCACGTCAATAACGTTTACCTTTGCGGCATCTTCTTTGCTTTTTACCATGGCATCGATAATTTCTGTTTTTACTGGACCAGGGCTAAAATATTTTGGTAATATATGTTAGCATACATAACTTGATTATTGATCAAAAATTTAAATTCAAAGTTAGTTTTTTATGTTTGTCTTTAATTTGTAGTTTTTATTATGTATTCTATGATCCCCCTCAAGTAGTCGGGAGTACCCTTGTTTTGGAGTTACTACTCATAGCCTGGTGAAACTTCAACACAAGGAAGAGATGAATCTGTGCACCAACCAGTGCTCGAACACTTTATGGCAAAAATGTAAATTATACATACTTGGTGTCAGGCTGGGTGTATGGCTTACCGGTAGCTCGGCTTTTTCCTAATCCTAAATCCAAATTTGAGACGATATTTGAGTTTTTCTCGAAAACGCACACGCACACTTGCATGTGTTGAGCCTTGCTCTGCGGAGAGCAAAATTTTTTTCAGTGACGTTTATAAAAATCCAGTATAATTCAGACGTACTTGATGGAATTAACTCTGACTCCTTTCGGACCGTAATCGGATGCCATTGCCTGTGACAACATGTCGACACTCGCCTTGGTCATGCAATAGAACACTCCGCGGCAGCCGCCAAACTAAAAAAACAACAAAAATAAAAAAGTTAACAAGTTGAAGGTTCTCATAAAGCCTTATCCAAAAAGAAAGTTTTTTGGACACTGCATCAAAAAAATTTGTCAACTATCATTACATAGTAACAGAAAAAACACTTTTTAAAATTGTTTTTTTTCAATTTTTGCAAAAAATAAGGCCAAAAACACAACAGAACTTTTATGTACCTAAAAAGTATAGGTCCCGCGAATCAGACCATAAGTCAACCAAACCAAAATTTTGCTGCCACAGTCCCAAAATATCCAAATTTTTGTCCCCCAAAGCTGTTAGTCAACCAGCAAGAACGGTCGCAGACCGGTGCACAGATGCACATGTCCTTTCCCCCAATTGCATCGGCCCCAATGGTCACGTTTAGCACGAGTAATACGATGCAGACCAATAGTGGCAATTTCTGTGAGGTCACGGCGTACCCAAATTCACAGATGGGGTGGAATCCGACCCTCCCAAGTCAGACCCTACACTTCCCCCTGAGACAAACGGGGTATTCATCAACCCCACGGGTCACCGAAAATAACCTGGGACCCCAGCTAACCCTTGGGAATATGGGAATGGGCCTAAAAACAGGGGAACAAACGGGACAGAACCCGTGTTTTGCGAATTCACAAATTACGAATTTCGGACCAACACCGGGGTATCAAAACCCTAGTAATTTCGGGGGTGTCCTGACTCAACACCAACAACCGCAACCCCCGCTATATGACCCACAGAAACTGCAGAACATGCTGAAATTTGTTGCAGACCTGCCGGTCTTTGATCAAGATATCACAAAAATGACTTTCCAGGAATGGCTGCAGAGTTTCACAATGCGCTTGCAAATGGCCATGGTGCCAGAGGACCACTGGGGTCGCATTCTGTGTTTCAAATTGGGAGGCCGTGTGAGCCTGTTTGCTTCAAAATTGCCACAGGGCGTGAACCAAAATTTTCAGTCACTAGTGGAACAGCTAACACCGGTGTTTGGGGCTCGGAAAATGACAAAAGCAGACCATTACAGGAAATTTTTGGACAGACGGCAGCGGGCCGGAGAGCCCGTGAGAGACTATCTACGTGAGCTCCAAACAATAGCTCAAGAAATTTGGTTAGATGGAACGGAGAGGGATGCCAATGTAGCACAACAGATTTTCAGTGGGGTCATCCCAGACGTGCAAAAAGTGCTGGCTCCCATTTACTGTGAGGGACCCCCACCTTTGTCAAAAGTAGTGAATTTATTGGATTTAGTATCCCCCATGGGTAGTACAGATTGGGTTCAAGCAGTGGGCAATGAACAACCCAACCAAAAGTCGGGGAACTGGCGGGATACAAAACCACAGGGTCAAACATCTAGTAGACCCGAGCGCCCAAACACCAGCAGAACGCTGTTCACGCCAAAACGGCAAGAGAACGAGTCCAGCGAGGCAAAACTGTGGCAGGCCATCCAAGATTTACGTATCGAAATTAGAAACAGCAGAGGTAGAAAAAG
>JASANF010013088.1:0-22505 GCA_030248245.1 Trissonchulus sp. WLG1_4 | reverse complement strand
GATGGGAAAAGGGCGACGGTTCAGATAAAACTGATTGCCACTCGTCTAGCGCGGACACTACACGCTTTTGCCAGTGTAGCAAGACAAGTCAGTTTATGAAAACTTGTCACAAACTTAATGACGTAGCTTTAGTTACAGCAAGGGGGTCTGTTCCCTTATTCCCCCACCAGTCCGGAATTTGAAATTTGCTGAACCGATTTACATAATTTTGGCACCAACGCACTCCTCTTGACCTCAGGACTTCAAGTAATAAAACTTTAAAGATTTCAAACTCCACACAAAATGAGTATATATTTATAATCTGAGATGCAGAAAGTGTTCTAGACACGAATTGTAGGGTTTTGGATCGCTAAAAATTAAGAAAACTTCAAAAACTGAAAATTAAAATTTTTTAAAAAAATTTTAAATTTTTTAAAATCAGTTTTTTTTAAGTGCTGGAAGGAGTCCATTGGTGGAAAAATTATTCAAATCGGCTCAGTAGGGAATAACGGAAAAGGCCCCAGCAAGGCTCATCACATAAACATATAGTGTGGAATGCATAAAGGCGGTCTTACGTTAAAACCATATATGTGCTTGTAAAAAGAGAGCTTTTTGCTTTGTAATTTTATGTTCACTGAGCAACTGGCACAATGCTGTATGGTACCAAATAATAACTTCCTGACCCCAGACTACCGACATTGACAAATATCTTGTACCAATCGCCATTTGTAAGCCATACATCACACACAAGGGACATAAAAGATCAGAAAAACGAGCGTGATATCAGATTGGCTAGTTTGTGAAGTACACGTGTCGACGCACAAATTTTTTCGACAAATAAGAAAAAAGAAAAACCAAAGCACGTTTTTCCTGTTGGGCCACAGCCCAACAGGTCTTTAATTTTGATTTTGGTATCTTAACACACTGCTAGCGTTAAAGTGTCAATGTGCGGAGTGTATTTTACACGTCTTTCATCTCATCTTTGCATCTGTCACAACGACAACGCCTTGAAATTCAATGAGTTGCTGCTTTCGTGGTTGTTCAGAAGGTAAAGCGAAAATGCAAAAACTTTGACAAAAAATAATCCACTAGGAATCGACGATCTCCCCTCATGGTTACGGACCAACCAAACTCACCACTCGGCTACAAAGATCCATGAATACCTGATGCTGTCAGCTCCGCTGATATGTACGTATATACGTACATACGCGCATGCTCATTTGCATGTTCGAGAGCATGCGCGTATGTGCGTCTGTTTAAACAGTCTAGACGATTTGATAGACAGGCGACGGCTGGTCGCATAGTTTGTTCGTGGTGGGCTCGTTTGGTTTCGTATTTTGAATTGGTTTTGGCATTTTTGCGCGTTCGCTACTTGTTAGTTTTTCGCTGGATTCGGCGTCTAAAAAATGTTTTATTTTACGGTTGCGGTGTTTCTTATATTTTCGCCTTTGCTTGCCTTTATTGACTGATAGCTTTACTATGATCAATTGTGTCCGAGATTGTCGGACACAGCGAGCATGTAGTCAGGTGTAAGATTGTCTCACCTGTCCATTCGTACCACCAGCGACCTACTAGGCCAGAGGCCAACCAATATTTTCTCTTTTTTTGTATATGGTCCTCGGATCCAACTGTGTGTAACTGTAAGTTATTTGCGTAGCCAAAATTTGTAGCACTATGTCTCGTGCAGATAAATTGTTGACTCTAAGAAAGCATCAAAAAAAGCCACTAGAACTAATGTGCAAAAGGAACTGAAAAAGGCCGATATTATTTTAGACCCTAACAAAACCTTTGTAGGGAATGATGCTAAAGTGACAATCAATAAGTTGGAAGATTATCGGCAAAATTTACGCAAATTAGACGACGAATTTTTGGTAACCTATGACGAGGATAGGCGAAGTGAAGAGGCAGCCATTTCGTCCGAATTAGATGATAAAATTTTGGAAGTTATTCAAAATTTATCAGCACAATTAGAGCTCGCTGACTCAGGCAAACTTGGGAATAACTCTATTTTGGCAGATCAGTCAAAGAGCAATGAATCATTTCACCCAGGCTCGGTTAAACTACCGAAACTCCAAATTCATTCGTTTAATGGAGATGCCTTGAAATGGCAACAGTTCTGGGATAGCTACGAAAATACTATTCACCAAAATGAAAAGTTATCCCCGATCGAAAAATTTACGTGCCTAAAATCATTTTTGTCGGATGATGCGCTGCGCCTTGCCGATGGCTATCGGCTTACTACGGCGAACTATAATTCCGTTGTTTCAGCTTTACGGGAACGCTACGGTGATCCACAAGTAGCTATTTTTGCGCATTTTGAGGCAATGCTCGCTCTGCTTTCTGCTTCGCACGGATTTTCGCAATTGCAATCGGTGTTCGACAGCTGTGAAAAACATATTCGCAGCTTAGTAGCATTAGGGCTCCCCGAAGAGACTTTCGGTCAAGTCTTCACCCTCATTGTTCTATTTAAGCTCCCGAAGTTTGTTCGTATGGAGCTACATCGTCGAAATGGTTCGTCTACCTGGACATTGTCGAGACTTCGAGAACTCTTGAAGGAGGAAATCCACGCCCGTGATATGAGCCAACGTGCATTCGGGAGCCCTTCGCATACGCTCACAAACGCTTCGGACACTGACGGCAAAGCATTCTAATTCGAATAAAGCCGCTAGTCGCCAGTCGAAAAAATTCGGAACTGTTTCGTCACTCGTCTCGTCGGAGGCTAAAAAAGGGCGACAAATAACATGTGCTTACTGTAAGCAAGGGCATTTTAGCGATCAATGCCTTGCCTACCCCGATGCAGCCTCCAGACACTGACAGCTAACAAATCGGTGTTTATCATGCCTAATGAATAACCATCGGGTGCGGGATTGCCGCAACCGACGCCCATGCCCCTACTGCAAACGGACGGGACATCACAGAAGCCTGTGCGAAGAAAAATGCGGATCAAGGTCTGCAGACTACCGAAGTCCGGTCACCGAGTTTGTCAGTGACCCAGCCACCGAGTTTGTCGGTGACTCAGCCACCGAGTTTGTCGGTGACTCAGCCACCGAGTTTATCGGTGACCCGGTCGCAAAGATTGTCAACAACGAACGCTTCGCCACCGGGGTTGCCGCTGGTTGAAGCACAGTCGCGGGGATTGCCCACGGCTGACAGTGTCAACCTGTTCTCTCAAGGCGAGCAGACGATACTACAGACTGCAGTGACGTCTGTTGTGGGACTGAAACAGCCAAGTTCGGCAAGATTGTTGTTCGACACTGGCTGCTCTCGATCGTTTGTTACCACTGCGCTTTGCCAGAAAATCGGGGCGAAATATAAGGGTGAAGAGGTAATTTCGATTGTCGGTTTCGCAGATACTAAACGAAAAACAGTTAAGTATAAAATTTATAAATTCGAGGTTGTTCTGCGTAACGGCCGTCAGACCACAATCACGACCATGCGTAAGCCGCTGACGTCTTGACTTGTCCGGTGCAAAAAATTCCAATCGATATGAACCATTATCCGATGATTGGAACCTTACCTCTAGCTGACCCACCGAGCCACCAGCCCGAAATGGTTCAGATTGACATTTTGATCGGCGGTGACTATTATTGTGACTTTATCGGGTCCGAGCAAATTAAGTGTGGAAATGGAGCTGTCTTTTTGTCGTCTACTCTCGGATATATAGCCGCGGGTCGACTTGCCACTAACACTGGTGAGTCCAATGCTACCGCAATGCTCCTTTCTTGGTCGAATCCTGACCACACAAGCTTTGACCTGGAACGATTCTGGAGGTTAGAGGACATTGGAATTAACGACTGGGTTGATGCGAATGATGACGAAAGGGCCCTGCTAGAATTCAACCTGGACTATACAATACAAAGATGGGCGATACGAGGTAAAGTGGCCATGGCGAGACAACTGCGACAAGCTAGCTTCCAATTATTGGCTGGCACGTGGCCGCTTGAAATCTCTCCAAAAAAAATTAGCTGCGGAGCCTGGACTGTTCCAACGATATGACCACACGATTCGGGAACAACTTGAAAAAAACATTATCGAGCCCGCTCCAGTAGAGCCTGACAAGGTGCATTACACCCCTCACCACTGTGTCGTTACGCCCAACAAAACCACGACCAAACTTCGTGTGGTTTATGACGCCTCCAGCAAAACCAGTGAAGCGGAACGAAGTTTGAACGAATGCATTCATCGTGGACCTGTGTTTCTCCTTGACCTTTGTGGACTATTGCTTCGGTTCCGTATTAGCCAGGTTGCACTCGTAAGCGACATTGAGAAAGCGTTCTTACAAGTGGGTTTGCAATCAAGTGAGCGCGATGTAACTCGCTTCCTCTGGCTGAAAGACATTACTGCCCCACCTACAGAGGAAAATATTTTGGAGCTTCGCTTTTGTCGTGTACCGTTCGGTATCAATGCCAGTCCTTTCCTTCTCGCTGGTACAATAACGCACCATTTGAACAATAACGGTTCTGCTGTGGCGCATGAAATTTTCGATAACGTTTACGTTGATAACGTATTGGGCGGTAAATCGAACACAGAAGCGGCACTAGTATACTACGCTGAAGCAAAGCGTATATTTGATCACGCTTCTATGAACCTAAAAGAATGGTTCTCAAACGATTCGGACTTTTTGGCTCAGATAGTTCCATCAGATCGAGGTAGTGGACAGCAGACTAAGGCATCGGGTGGAATTTTCAGATGGACTCGTTGTACTGTAGCACAGGCAGTTTCGATGAAACTGGGGCGACTTTAAAACGCAAATTTCTGAAAGCAATCGCCAGTGTTTTCGATACGTGTGGGTTTTTCGCTCCTGTAACCGTCACGGGAAAAGTGTTAATGCAAGAAATTTGGAAAAGGAAATATAAGTGGGACGATCTACTTCCGCCGGCGCTCAGTCAGCTAGGTAGAGTGCACCTGGCGGATTTAAAGCGAATTTTTGAATGTGCCATCTCAAAACGGTTTTCAATGATCCTATTCCAGTGTGCGAGTCCTTTATATAGAACTTCATTGCTTTTGTGACGCTTCGGCAAAAGCATACGCCGCGGTCGTGTATATGCGGGTAAAAAAGGACAATAAGGTCGATATATGCCTAGTATTCGCTAAGTCTCGTGTGAGCCCCGCGAAGTATCTGTCGATTCCCCGACTCGAGCTTATGGCTACTGTCATCGGCGTTAGAATATTATCGTTTGTCGAAACCCAACTAAAGCTGCCTATTTCGAATAGATTTATTTGGTCGCATTCTCAGTGCACGCTGCACTGGATATTAGGCAAAGAAATAACTACAGCTTTCGTTCGGAATCGAGTGCGAGAAATCCGACAAGCAACTAACGTCCAATTTGGCTATGTACCGACTGAAATAAACTCTACAGACTTACCGTCTAGGGGGACTAAATTTCAAACTCTAGTCGGGTCTGACTGTGGTGGTCTGGCCCGCCATGGTTGGGTGACATTCGGCAAATTCAATACAACGCAACAACAATGCCAAGTCAGGAATCGGATGGTAGAGCCACGTCTGTGGACCTCATTGCGACTACTCCAAAGGCAAATTACGGTGGGGTCAAGTTTTTTGATCTCACCACAAACTGCCAAGTATCAGAAATTGCACCAAGATTACTAGAGCCAGATCGATATTCTTTCTTACGAAAACTACTGCGCATAACTGCGTGGATTTGTCGATTTGTTGAAAATGTTCGCGATAAAGACAGTCGAAAGATCGGTTTTTTGACTGTAGACAAAATTCAATCCGCACTAAGATACTGGATTAAGATAGCCCAAAACGGAAGTGTGCTTGCCGACAAGCAAAACTCGGTTTTTCGACAGTTGCACTGTTTTACTGATAACAATTGTATCATGCGCTGTCGTGGGCGATATGAGAACGCAGAACTGCCCGAAGCACAAAAAAACCAGTACTGCTCCCTACGTCTCACGAGCTGACTCGGCTGGTTATATTAGACTGTCACGAGAAGCTGAAGCATGCTGGAGCCAAACATACCTTAGCTGAACTTCGAAATCGATATTGGATTATTGGTGGGCGGAATAAAGTAAAAACAACATTTCGCGAGTGTCTCATTTGTCGACGAGTAATTGATAGACCTTTTCGAGTCCCCATACAACCGCCATTGCCTTTATTTTGAGTTTGTCGAAGTGAGCCATTTTCGGTAGTTGGCATTGACTATCTCGGGCCGCTGTATATTCGTTCGCTTAATGGCAAGGCTAATAAGAGCTGGATTTGCCTATTTACCTGCGCTGTTATTCGAGCGGTCCACCTCGAGATTGTTGAGGATATGTCCGCAACTAGTTTTTTGCTCTGCCTTCGTCAATTTATCGCGGTGTATGGCAAACCTGATTTAGTTATTTCAGACAATGCGAAACAGTTTCATTTAGTAAATTGTGTCTTCGCTAAGCTATGGAGCCAGATCTGCACCTCGTCGTTGATTCAAAATTTCACAGCAGATCAGGGCATTCGTTGGAAGCGTTCATGGGGGGGGGGAAGGGGACTTAAGAACTTCCCGGCGTTTTTTCTGTCGTGCCGCTTTTCCTGGTTTTGTGGTGTCGGAATTTTGTCGCGTTCGTCGTTGATTTTTAGCTGGAAAAGAATCCAAGCGTTATTAGATGCGTTCTGGAAAATGTAGCGTGATCACTATTTTCTTGGCCTAAGAGAACAATGGCGAATACGGAAGCAGCGAAACTGCAGTAGTCTAGAACCTCAGATCAGAACTGTTGTGTTAATTAGAGACAATCTTCCACGTGCTCAATGGAAATTTGGACTAATTACTGAGCTTATTTATAGTAGTGATAAAGTGTGCAGATCAGCGGAAATTCGATTACCAAAGGGTTCTATCTTAACGAGACCAATCAAACTTTTATATCCGATTGAAATTTGTGATAACTATCAATCAGCAAACAAAAATGACTCATTGTCGGAAGCTAAGGCAACAAATGGTGAAAATTTCGAACCGAAAAAGCTGCGCAGGGTTGCTGCGCAGAAAGCCGAACTGCGTATTCGAGAAGCCCTCGAATACTCGGATGAGTCTCAAATTGAGGACTGAAGAAGGAACTATCGTTTAGATTTCAAAGAGTTGTACATTTTGTGTCATTTGCGTGCTTGCTAATCTAGTTGTGATGTGTTTTAGAAATGCCTGTCGTGACCTACATTACTAATAAGCACCCCCTCCCTGAGATTTCGTCTATCCCCAACTACTACAGGAGGGCATCAATGTCTCTTCCATAGAAATGGGCTTTTGGTACATTTTCCTTCGCCAGCACGGGTATTTTCAACTGTGCGACGACATGCTAACCAACAAACTATTGAGAAATGAGCCGATGAGCATCGAAAATTGGGCGAAACACCAGGTCTTTCTTCTCGATGCCCGCTGGGTGTTTGCCAGACATATAATCTATTACTCTGCGCTAGCTCATCAACACCAACAACCTGATAGCCTCTTTCGCGCTGCCATGACCGCAATTTTGGCCTCGTCAACGGATACGCACAAGTTTATTGTGTGTACTACCAAGAACGAATACGTCTGGTCGGCGGGACTACGCCAAAGTTGGGCGGCAGAGACGGACAATCATACCGGATTCAACAATTACGGAAAGCTGCTCGAGATTGTCGTAGCAGACTATTTAGCTGGCCAATTTCAGGAATGGGACTTGGCATTCTTGATGCAGCAAACCTTTAGCGATCCCCTGGGTGTTTTTCTTCCACCCCATTTTACGGTTTTGCTTCTGTCGGACAGTCAGGGTCGTTACTTCGATACCATCGAAGCTGGCAATTTTATTTCGATTTCGGGAGGGACTTTCCAGGACTTGTCAACCAAAATTCGCAAGTAAGGTCTGAGCTTGTCAGATTTTTGCTTCGTGATTGTTTTGTGTGGCGTCAACGACGCACAGAAGCCTCGATGGGTCCAAAATAACTCGTGTAACTCTATGAAGCTCATTCTGACCGAAGAAGCCGACCGAAGAAGCGAATCTACCGTTCTCGTCTGCCCCGCGTTCCCCAACGTCCGAGCTCCTCATGCACAAGGTCATGCGCGCTAGAAAAAGGATCAGCTCGAGGGCACAAAGGTGAACTGTGTAGACTGGAACTTGGTGGATCACCCTTTTCAGGGTAGTGATAGCAGCATCTTTTTTGAGGCTGACGAGTTTCATATCAGCCACAAGGGCACACGAGTGTTGTAGAAACTGTGGTGCGAATTGCTGACAGGGCTTCGCTTTGTTCCGTACACCAAAGAGTACATAATAGGAAGAGTATGACACTCTTCCTATTATGCCTAGCAGCGCGCGTCCAATGCGCAGCACGAAATAGGCCTTTTATGTACGGTTTTCAGGGGGGGGTACCCCCCCCTCAACTGAAGACCCCGTACTCAACTGAGGGGGGGTACCCCCTACTCAGTTCAATACCCCGTGCTCAACTGAGAGGGGGGGGCACCCCCCCCCCTCAACTCAGCACCCCGTCTTCAGTTGAGGGGGGGAACCCCCCCCCTCATTTCAAGACACTGACAAAGTCTTTGCGCTACCCCCCCCCCCCCTCAGTTCAGTGCCCCGTCTTCAGTTGAGGGGGGGGGGTACCCCCCCCCACAGTTCAGCACATCAACAGAAGTCCTTGTCAGTGTCTTGAAATGAGGGGGGTCCCCCTCAACTGAAGACGGGGTACTGAGTTGAGGGGGGTACCCCCCTCAGTTGAGTACGGGGTCTTCAGTTGAGGGGGGGGTACCCCCCCCCTCAAAACCGTACATAAACGGGCTATTTCGCGCTGCGCATTGGACGCACGCCCGTAGGCATAATAGGAAGAGTGTCATACTCTTCCTATTATGTACTCTTGGTACACCCTATCTCCCGAAAGACTTAGCCAGCCTAAGCGTCATCGTGCTAATTGACTGTTAGCTGAAACTTGTCCGTAGCCTAGTATAGGCCTTTGATAGTATTGGCTGATGTTCGTGTTTTGCTGTTCTTCATCTTCTGTTTGACCTTTTTTGTTATAATTAGTCTTGCATTTGTCATGTGAATTAGCGTAGATAAGTAGTATTTTTCTTGTGCTGTTGTCCAGTTTAACCCTTTTGTTTCGTTTGCTCTGTAGTCTGATATATTTTTTTGCTTTGTTCGTGCTGCGTAGAGTTATCATTTCAGTTGTCAGCTGGGTCGTAGATTTAGTTTGTTTTGTCGTAGTTGTTGTCAGTTTGTTTTTTGTTTGGTGGGAGTGTCAGCTCCGCTGATATGTACGTATATACGTACATACGCGCATGCTCATTTGCATATTCGAGAGCATGCGCGTATGTGCGTCTGTTTAAACAGTCTAGACGATTTGATAGACTGGCGACGGCTGGTCGCATAGTTTGTTCGTGGTGTGTTTGTTTGGTTTCGTATTTTGAATTGGTTTTGGTATTTTTGCGCGTTCGCTACTTGTTAGTTTTTCGCTAGATTCGGCTTCTAATAAATGTTTTATTTTACGGTTGCGGTGTTTCTTATATTTTTGCCTTTGCTTGCCTTTGTTGACTGATAGCTTTACTATGATCAAATGTGTCCGAGATTGCCGGATACAGCTAGCATATAGGCAGGTGTGAGATTGTCTCACCTGTCCATTCGTACCACCAGCGACCTACTAGGCCAAAGGCCAACCAATAATTTCTTGTTTTTGTATAGATGCTTCACAGTAATAATCATAGGTAATTCAAATTGAAATCGACAGTACAGTACTATTACCTGCTTCCAAAGTAAAGCAACAGCTACATTTTACGGAGAAACTTAAATTTACAAATGTATATAATAACATCAGTAAACATGGAAGTTCAATATGATTATTCTTTATTAAATAACTTCATAGCCTTCCAAGTTCCTATTGCCCTGAGATTTTGCAGTTTATTTGACTGCAAAAGGAGACGCTTATTTTGGGTCCTACTATATATACTACCAAGAGTACATAATATGAAGAGTGTGACACTGGCCACGTTTGTGGCCTAGCAGCGCGGACATGTTGCGACCATTATCTCCCGAAAAAGACCACAACTGTGGGGGGGTACCCCCCAACACGAATGAAGTTATAGGCCTCAACTGTGGGGGGACCTTCCTACAAATGAAGGCATAGGTGTTAAACGTGGGGGGACCCCCCCTCAAATGAGGGTATACCCTCAAATGTTGGAAGGGACCCCCCACGTTTTGTACAACCTAAAAAATGACCCAGAGACGCACCGCTGCCATTTTTTGAGGTAAAAGCTCGTACCCTTTAGTAATTTGAGGTGCTGAAAACGAATTTGGGGTCGATTATTCTTCACCTCTTACCCTAGACCCTATACACTGTCAAACTCTACAGACTTTAGACCTTATTTTTCGAAATAAATATTTTTCATATCTGGAGGTAATTTTAGTCTCTGGGCACGAATCCAAGGTTGAAATTTGTATAAGATTTGCTTCAACTCCCATGTGACCCCCTGAGGTATTTACCACCAAACCAAACACTAAAGGGTTCCTGCGGACGCGGGTCATCATAAATACTGGGTACCCGCGGATGCGCGCGCATGGGGTTGAGTTAGGTCAAAAATTTGAGCGGTGGTTCAACCCGCATAAACCCACTTCAGGCTGCGCAGGTCGTTTAAATTTTTTTTCTAGCAAAATCTAAACAATATTGCTCATTTCAGTTTTACTCAAATATGGATGCAGAATGGTGCCATTTCGCAAAAAAGAAAGAGTGAAAAATGATTGGCTGAAAATTGACAGGAGTAGGCGGAGCGTATTGGCTTTTGCACAATAATTGTCTTAGAATATTCTAAATCCCTGTGCGGAAAAAAAGAAACCAATAAGGCGCATTCACACGAAGGCTCATTTTGCTCCATGGCGTACGCCATGGCGCATTGCATGACGTACGCCATGGCGTACGCCATGGCGCACGCCATGGCGCATGAGCGGCGCACGAAAGTGCGCATGAGCGGGCCCACACGCACACTCGCATACTGCATTGTGTGAAATAATGCAGCAGGCAGTGTGAAAATAGAATGCGCCCGCTCATGCGCCCGCTCATGCGCCCGCTCATGCGCCCTCGCATGCGCCCGCTCATGCGCCATGGCGTGCGCCATGGCGTACGCCATGCAATGCGCCATGGCGTACGCCGTGACGTACGCCATGGAGCAAAATGTGCCCTCGTGTGAATAGGCCTATAAGTGTTGTGCTGGCGCAGGCGGCAGTTAGGGTAGACGGAGCTTCAAAAATGATTGGCTAGCAATTTTTTGGCTATGCAATTGGATAAGGTAGGATTTCGAAAATATTCAAAGTATGTTATTGGTCGTTCAGGAATATTCTAAAAGATTCTAGATTTTTGGTATATATTCTATTGGTTAGGAAAGATATTCCAGCAATTTCCGGAATCTAAACTAATACAATTACAAATGTACTAGCGTACCTACTTGTAAGTACTGAACTTGGTTTATCAGTTGGAAACAATATGTCATCACGTGTTCGTAGTGTTTTAAGTTAGCAGGTCAAAGTGAGTAAAGGGTCGACTTGCACGGCGCGGCTTGGTTCGCGGATTACCCACGAGTGAAAACGTATTCCGGGACCAAAATTGCTGTGATTAAAAAAATCTCAATTTCAAAGAATTGAAGTACAAAATGAATAAGCTGTGACGGTAACGAATCGGGAACGTTGCTACTCAAAAGAAAAACCGAACTGGAGTCACAAGCTCAAATTACCCTGAAGTTTTAGGACATGAATATTTCTTTTTCAAAAACATACCCCACAAAGACCCATTGCTGACAGTTGGCAACCTAGGGGGACACATGGGAGTCCAAGGGGATCCTAGACAAAAGTTAGCACTGGATTCGTGTTTAGGGACCAAAATTACCACCAAAAATGAAAAATATCAATTTCAAAAAATAAGGTTTAAAAGTCGGTAGTCGGTGACGGTATAGAGTATAGGATAAGAGGTAGACAATAATCGACCCAAATGTCGTTTTCAGCACCCCAAAATACCCTGGGAACGAAGTTTTACCTCAAAAAGTGGCGGCGGGGCGTCTCCGAGTCATTTTTTAGGTTGCACCAAACGTGGGGGGTCCCCCCGCACATTTGAGGGTATACCCTCATTCGTGGGGGGTCCTCTCCACGTTTGAGACCTATGCCTTCATTCGTGGGGGGGTCCACACCCACAGTTGAGGGCTATGCCTTCGTTTGTGTAGAGGGGTACCCCCCCATAGTTGTGGCCTTTTTGGGGAGATAATGGTCGCAGCATATCCGCGGCGGCCAAGCTGGGGTGCTGAAGAGTGTCATACTCTTCTTATTATGCACTCTTGATACTACATGAGAGGGTAATCGCTGGCCCAACAGGTTTACGATGGCGTCTGGCCAATATACTTAAAAATAAATGCTTGATGCTTATTGAATACTTTTGCCGAAAACTTAGCTTGTTTCATTTTAAAATAAGCGTCTCAATTTTTCACAATTTATCATCAGTGCTGTGAGTGTTACACAGTTTACGTACAGCGTCACAGTTCAAACAGGTATTGGCACCGAAGCGATTTGCACTAAATTTTGTACAACATACGTTCGTTTAGTCTGTAAAAACAACTGAAACAAATAGATTGATCATTTTGACGAAATTATCTATTATGAATAGTTTTTCAAAATGTCATTTTTCAGAATTTGTGGCTTCATTGCAAACTGTATGCTGCACCAATTTTGCTGAAACTTGGCAAAATTTTTTATCTTGACATACATTTTCCTCTACTCTAATAGGAACAAAAATTATATCAATTTAATGTATAGGAAGTTACTCAGAGTGCCATCTTAAAACGGTATGATTCTCATTTAGGGCTTAAGTGACAGATTCCGAAGATCATTTCAAAGGGCTTAGAAAAAAGGTATCTTAAAAACTTTCATTTCAATTTCTTTCTAAATTGATTTAATACTTTTTTCAGACCACCTAATTCCTAACGGTGGTTACTGGTTTTTGGCATCTCCGTTTGGCAAGGACTGTCATCATGGGTGTATGCAGTACGACTTGATGTGCGACTTCAGTGCATACGATCAGATTGCTGAAAGCGACCTAAAAAGCATCGTGGAAAAACTGGCTTTCGCTAACGGAGCATACTGCCCAGGTTTTGATGCAGTAGAGGCGGGGCCAGGATTTAAAAGTGATAACTGTTACCTTCCATTGGCTGGTTCCACGCCCAGTTGCAAGGGCGAAACGACTATCAGACGAGTGTGCCAGTGCAGACGGCCAAGTAAGAATATAGCGTAGTCGTTATATAGGTATTATTATTATAAATTTTATGAAATTTGTAATAGATTTAGAATGCAACCGTATAACTGTTTAATTTAGAACAGCTTTAGAGTGATGTCTCACTCAAAAACCGACCGAAAATTAGTGACCCTCAAATTTTTAAGCCTACTTCAATCACACCACACTCAGGGTTTTCTGGCTTACCCGCAACCACAGGGTTTCTCGATCGACCCAGAACGCTTCTCAACCAATACCGGGGGTTTTAACCGGTTCACCCATAACCGAAACCGAGGGTTTTTCGGATTACCCTTAACCGAGGGACCACACCAGAAAGAGACTATGTACACAGTCACACTGCACACAGCACGAGTACCGTAAGGGTTGAAGTGCCAACCTCAACCCAGGGCATGGGGCTCCTAACCCACCTCCGAAGACGGTTCGGGGATAAGGCTGTCCTGAGGACCCGGCCCTATCCTCTCCGTCCTATGTCACGGTCGCCAGAATGATGAATAGAAAGAGAAGGCCCCAATTTAGAAAGAAGAAAGAAATGAAGGCGCCGGGAATCGAACCCGGCCCGCTTGCTTCGAAGACAAGAATGCTAACCACTACACCACAGCCCCCGAGTCTCATAGGCCCTAATTCTCATTTACAACACTAGGGAATTCAGGGGGTCCTCAGGGGTCAATTTTTCCAAATTGACATTTTGATGTTTCTAGGGGTAATTTGAGCTCCTGAACACGAATAGAGGGTCCCTGCCTAGATTAAAGGGCCCTCTGCCTAGAATAGAGGGTCCTCTACCCACTGTCGGCAACCCGTTGTAGCCACTCGACTAGTTGCGATTTGAAAAACTTTGAAGCTACTCAGCAGAAAATATGTAAAGAAATATGGACATAAATTTTTTTTCACAAAATGTGGCCGCGTTTGATATTTTTTTGGAATATGGACATTCTGGCCTCACAATGTAACCGCTTTTCACTCAGCAGAAGAGCTAGTTTATGTGTTGAACTGCATGTTCTGTATCATCAAGAGTACATAATGAGAAGAGTGTGACACTGGCCACGTTTGTGGCCTAGCAGCGCGGACATGCTGCGACCATTATCTCCCAAAAAAGGCCACAACTGTGGGGAGGGGGTACCCCTCTACACGAATGAAGGCATAGCCCTCAACTGTGGGGGCCCCCCCCCCACAAATCAGACCATAGGTCTCAAACGTGGGGGGGGACCCCCCCCACAAATGAGGGTATACCCTCAAATGTGGGGGGGACCTCCTCACGTTTGGGGCAGCCTAAAAAATAACCCGGAGACGCCCTGCACCCACTTTTTTGAGCTAAAATCTCGTTCCCGGGGGTTTTTTGAGGTGCCGAACTCGAATCTGGGGTCTATTTTTGTCACAATGGACCCAGTTGACCCCCACGGGCTAGGGGTAAAGTGCCATTAAGTCGCACTTATGAATAGCTAAAAATTTGATTGGCTAGATCTCGGGTCACGTGACACATCGACACATAGAAAGCCTATCAAAATGAAGCTTGATGTAGTGACAACCAATGAAAGTTTTGATCACGCGTATATAGCCGGAGAAATTTATATCATGTGCATCCAATCAAAATTTGTTGAAAACCTTGTGAAGAAAAGGACCACCTCAAGTTCGTTTGTCAGCTCAGATGAGTAAAAAATTTTGCATCTGCAAAATCAGCTGTTTTTCTTCTATCTGTCAATGTGAAATTGGATTAAAAGTTTTAAACTTTTCAGCTGACTTTTTTACAAAAAACTGTTAACGTACAAAATCAAGGGCACTTTTCAATTATGGCTGACCGGCCAATTTAAAGTCCTATTATGACTAAAGATGCCATTTATGGACAGCACTGTTTTTCATGTGCGGATTGACATGTAATTTGTATTCCATGCTTTATTTTCTAAGTAACTTTCATTCGTATTGTCTTCTATTTCCTTGATTATTGATTTACTGCAGTTATATTTTGAAACTGCTGGGGGCTGATTAGGACATATACCTACCTACCGTAAGTTTTAAATTACATATGTTACAAACAAGTCAGGTCAAAACGTTCAGTAAACTTCGTATTCTTGATTGTTGGGCGAATAACAGAAAGGACCCGAGAACTCACTTGCTTGGACTCCCTGGCCTGGAGGATGGTACATGCTAGGGGTGGACGCGGGTCAAAATTTTCGACACACCACTCAACCCAACCTTCGGCTTGAATGAAACCCTCAACCCGTGAGTAAACCCAGTACCTAACCCGCTCCATACAAGTCACAAGTCGACCCGAGCCCCACGTTGACCCAACGTTTATTAAAATAGCGTATGTACCTGATGATTGATTGTTTTTTATAATTTCCATAATGTTCATAATTATGTATGCACTAAGGTACGTTACGTTGCTCACATTGATACTTTAGCCCATGGCACTGCTTGGCAGTATTACCTATTTCTTAATTCGTATCTAAACCCGTATTCGTAGAATTGGAATCTGCCGTGGCGCCGTGGTAACTTTTTCAACTTTCGCGTGTCAGAAAAAATCAGCGAACTGCCCATCCTGAAGTGGGTAGTACCCGCGGGTTAACCCACGGTTTAAATTTTCTGACCCAACCCTACCCACGGGTACCCATCATGACCCACGTCCACCCCTGGGTGTAACAAACAGCAGAATGGAAAAGATAGTAACCTGGCATATTTGAATCCAAATGGATTCTAGACGAAAGTGGACTCCGGATTCGTGTCCAGGAGCCAAAATAACCGTTATAGATGAAAAATTTCAATTTTTGAAGATATGACCCCAAGTTGGTACCGTTGACCGTGGGTCAACTGGGTCCATTGTAACAAAAATAGACCCCAGATTCAAGTTCGGCTCCTCAAAAAACCCCCGGGAACGAGATTTTACCTCAAAAAGTGGGTGCAGGGCGTCACCGGGTCATTTTTTAGGCTGCCCCAAACGTTGGGGGGGTCCCCCCCACATTTGAGGGTATACCCTCATTTGTGGGGGGGGGTCCCCCCCACGTTTGAGACCTATGGTCTCATTCGTGGGGGGGTCCCCCCCCCCACAGTTGAGGGCTATGCCTTCATTTGTGTAGGGGGGTACCCCCCCACAGTTGTGGCCTTTTTTGGGAGATAATGGTCACAGCATGTCCGCGGCGACCAAGCTGGGGTCCACAAGAGTGTCACACTCGTGTTATTGTGGACTCTTGGTATCATTAAATGCCATATGGAGTAATATGTAAGCAAGCTGTATCATTGAAAATTCAAAATTCTCTAATTTCTATTCAGATTGAACAAGCAAAACTCAATGCAAAATGCGCGTGGAAATATCAAACCTATATTACATATGACTCCGTGATCCGAAACCCACTGCGCAGAACATGTCTTGTACGTTTATTGAATTTAATTGGGACAGCGCAGCGGTTTCTCATGCACTTCAAAATGCAGACAAAACAATAGTCAATTTTATGGGATGCGGTCATATTATTGCGGTTCACGTTGCTGACAATACCGTGCTTGGCATAACAGTTAATTGAAATTTTACCCTTTTCATAGTTGCGGATTGTTTTGTGAATTTGTGATATAGTGCATATTACCGTTGCTGAGTAGGTATAGTATTTGTTGGGAAAATTAACCTGAAATGTTTCAATTTGGCGTCTGTGTGAATAATCTGAGACTTGTGAACTGTGGATATGAAAAATGTTAGACAAAAAATTGCAAGTATGACTGATAAACTTGAGTGTAAACAATGTGTGAATGTCAATATTGTAAGACAAAATAACAGCAAAACAGGGTGTGAATGTAAATAGCGTGAGACCCAAAACTGCAACTATATATGACTGGTGGACTTTAGTCAAATATGCAAATGACCTTTGCTATTTGTGAAGTTGTGCACGTGATGACTGACAACTCAGACCATAATATAACGCATATATACACAGCTGCAAAACAGGCGCATTTCGCACTCACAATCGTCCTCACGTAGACTCGCACAATTGCACATTTCAAGACAGACACATACGGGCACATAACTGTCATCTTAGTACACACTGCCATCCTACAGACTCATTCTAAAAAAGTCTGCTGCGCTGTGGCGCAGCAGGACAAATTACAAACAGCAATAATTGCAACAACATACTTGCCCTCTGACATGGAATACTGCAATCATGTTTCATTGCTAACCATTCATTCCAATACGTTTGCGTTAAACCGGTAGTCCACAAATCCCGGACAACTGCTTATTGAATGATCAACTGATGATCCGTCTGTGCCACTTTTGGAAGCTTATATATGCTTAAACATGTTGGGCCCTCATTTCGACTACGTAGCAGCTTCTAGTATGCTTGATGACCGGCACAAAGGATGTCAATTTGACGTACGTAACGTAGGTAGTTACTATTTTAGTATAATGACACGTAGACAAACAATGAACATAGCTGCAGCACAGAAACATTTCAAACACCCACGTTAACCGGCATCCGTGCGATTAAACTGATAAACACACTGAGACACACATAAATCTCTCACTTAGTTGTGCGTTATTTTTTGCACACCTCAACCTAAAAAAGCCTGCTCCGCTGTGGCGCAGCAGGAAAAAGCAATCAACACAGTTACTTTGTAAGATAGTAAACATTTCGCAGCCTGTTATTTCGTTAGACAGAAACTGAGTACGATGCTACTAATTGATTTATTTGTACATTTCATAGTTTACCAAGAATACTGGTGGGCTACTTTCTATCCAGAACCCGTCGAAAAACTTCCTACCGCACCTCAAATTAACGATGGTAAAGATTACGGCCAGTTTCTTGAATGGGGTTCGTGGTCCAAGTGCACTGCTACTAAACCTTGGATGGGAGTCCGGTTCAAAGAGGCGCATGTAGTTCTTGCAAAAAAGGTAAATACCTTCTATCTATAATAATTGCCATTATAACTAGCCTTTCAACAGTAATTAATGCGATGCGAGGCAAATCTAGACAGTTGTCGCGTGTTTGTATGATTTCAACTTTCAAAATCATTTTATTTCACTTATATTACCTCGATTTCACTTATGTTTAAATTTTTTAGCAAAATTTAGAAAGTTAAATAGGTCTACAGATCAAGAAAGAAAACAAGTAGGCCCCAAACGAGGCAAAGTTTTTCCCCCGGGTGTCTACTTTTCAGCTATTATAGGTATATATCGTCCTACAATAAGTATCCTTCTACTCCATTACTAACTACCTTATACTTAGGTAACTAATTTACGTACTAAAATATGGCTGCAGAATGTTAAGCATCCCGCTGCATTGAACCATTCGGTTCGAAAGCTACGCCTTGATCTGAGCATAAGAGCTTTAAAAAACGACAAACAGCGGTACTTATATACTGTTGGTGAAACATTACCAGTGCAGAGGTGTTGCGATATGTACTAAATTACTACAATACTCTATATTGATTATTGATTTTTATGCATATACGCAGCCAAAAATAAGCTGGCAGCTCGTAAGCTGCAAATAAACACAAAAAATACTGACTATGCAGCCTGCTCAGCAGCGTTTAACGCTGTAAGTAGTCAGTTTCGAAACAATAGTTTCTTTTCTATAAGGAACAAAAAATGAAGTTCTGACTGACGCCAGTCTACTACCTGAATAAATCTAAGCAAAACACATAAGTAAAATGATCTTGAAAACTTGCACTGTTGTGTGTACTGAAGCTGAAACGTAAATGTGTAGGAAAACAGGGTTAACGAGTCCTCTGATTGATACAGGTCTTCCCAAGTTTCGGTTGTAGCTGCAAAAGCGAGCTACCGGTTCGATTTGAGTACGTAGTTTTAGTGTTTGACGTGGCGCAGAATGAGGCCACACTGTCAGCGGAATCCTCGTATTGCCTATTTTCCCAAAACCCCAACTCCTTCCTATGTCCGTGCGAGAGCGCCTGATTCGGTTAATTGTCAATTATGTAAGTCCTAACTACCCGTGAAGTGTAGTACGAATATATCATAGATGGAAGTATTAGTGAAGTGTGGAATAATACGTAATAATGTCCTTAACCAGTATCCGCCCCTTTGCCTTTTTGCTCCTTGTGAATAATTGCAGCCGTCGTCGTATAATATTCCCGTGCCGTGCATATTAATGGTCGGTATTGATATTTGTCCGTATTGTCTGAGGGTCGTCTATAATTAGCAGGTAATTACCAAATTTTAAGCGATGACTTGTAAGCCTCACTGAGAGTGTAGAAGCTAGCCGGATAGTTGTTTGTAAACAATATCTGAGCTAAGTTGAAATATTTGTTTTCGATTGACAATTTAACAAGCAACATATGATCAGCTTTTATTACACATATAAATTGTAACTAAGTTCGAGTCTTAATTCTTAACTTTTTGTACTTTTTTAAAACTCGCTTTCGCGACACTCCGCCAACAAGACTGTTGATAATCATTCAGTTTTTTCATTTGCGCATTCCATTGGAAATAGTAAATTGATAGGTCGCGTGACCATTGACTTGCTTGGAAGACGAACAGTGGCCGACCGTATATGTCCATCCCCACTTTTCTTAGTAGTTTGAATAACTCCAAGACGCCAGCCAAGCCGATGCTGACTCTCTGTTACCAATACGACATCTCCAACTTTGGAAATTTTTTGGGTCTTTAATCGTCCTTGCTTGTGTTGACTTTGATGATGTTCCCGTAGACTTTGTAAATATGCATTTTTCCAAATCGTCCAAAACTGAGATAAATGCAGATGTCCTTGTTTCCACTTGTGAAGGATTGTCGTAACATTGCTCATATTCTTATAATTTTGAGGCTTAATGTCTTCAGTTGATCCTATCTTGGGATTCAACGATAAAAAATGAGCTGGAGTTAGTCCAGCGGAGCACCTGGTTTATCGTCATTTACATAGGTTAGCGGTCGCGTGTCAATGACAGCATCTATTTCTGTTAGCAAAGTGTTCATTTGTCTATGCGTTAACAGAAGTTGGCCGATCGATTTGCGGAAACAACGCTTCACAAGGCCTATTGAGCGTTCATAGCACGCGACTAAGGAGGTTTTTTTTTTTTTTTTTTTTTTTTTTTTTTTTTTTTTTTTTTTTTTTTTTTTTTTTTTTTTTTTTTTTTTTTTTTTTTTTTATTTTTTTTTTTTTTTTTATTTTTTTTTTTATATTTTTTTTTATTTTTTTTTTTTTTTTTTTTTTTTTTTTTTTGTTTTTTTTTTTATTATTTTTTTTGTTTTTTTTTTTTTTTTTTTTTTTTTTGTTTTTTTTTTATATAATATATATTTATATATATTATAGTATATTTTTTTTTGTATTATATTATATATATATATATTATGTATATTATTTTTATATATAGTTATGTATAATAATATAATATTATTATGTTTGTATTTGTTTATATTAATAGGATATAGTTTATAGGTATGTTGTTTTATAGTGATATATGTTTTATGATATAGGAATAGATATAGTATGGATAGTATGATTATAGTATGTATGTTATTTTTTTTTTTCAGGGGTGATTGGGTAGTATGGAATTTAACTTAACTATACTTCGTACCCCTTAGTTTTTTTTAATGGTATTGTGTTTTTTTTTTATTTTTTTATTGATTATGGTTTTTTTTTTGTTCTTTTCTTCTTTTTTCTTTTTTTTTTTTATTCTTTCTTGTTTGTGTTTTTTTTTTTTGCAGAGTGATTTTGGCACGTCTTCCTAATTTTTGGCTATTGTCGTTATCAGACATTATAGAAAGTATTTGCAAGAATTGGAAATCACACGAAGTTAGCGAGAAACAAATCGGCGAATTGGGGGCGGAATTTGTTTTGCGGACTTTTCTTCATTCAGTCAAATTATCTCATATTTCTTTCTATATGAATAGCTCTTTTAAGATTTTTAGAACATAATGTCGTGTGACTTCATAAAAAAAGTTCGTTGAGATAAACGGCCGCTGTAATTTCAACGGGCGTTGAAATTTCAACGGAGAATTTCAAGATTTTTAGAACATAACTTCGTGTAATTTAGTTGCAAACAAGGAAAGAAATTTGCCCATTTTTGCTAATTTGCCCTCCCAAACTGCTGTGTAATATTTTGCTAGTAATAAATTGAAAATTTGATTTTTAATGTTAAATTATTTCATTAACTGTATAAAGTTATGAAATTATAAAAGTAAAATTAAAGTATTAAAGTATCAATGTTCCTTTGCTATTTGATGTTAACAAGTAAACACTTTGCAACAAATTTTAAAAATTGTATATTTTCAACGGAGCTTTGTCGGTCCGTTGAACTCAACGGCAGTTCAACGGCCGTTGAAATATTTAAAAATTTAGAACGAGTAGTTGGAAAAAATGATTAGTCGCGTGTTTTCAACAAAGAAATTTCTGAAAATCCGTTGATTTCAACGGAAAAATTTTGTTTATATTATCGCTGTTAAAATTGTTTAAAACTTCCGTTGAAAATTTTCAACGGACTTTTATACAATCGAAACATTTTGAACGGCAGTTGAATATGTTCAATAGCAATGGAGAAAATGTAGATTTCAACGGAGAATTTTTCAACGGCCGTTGAAACAAACGGCGGTTGAAATTTTTATAAAAATCAGCAAAATTTCAACGGCCGTTGAAATTTCAACGGCCGTTGAAATTCTTTATACAATCGGGCCCAGATCCTTGACGATCAGCTGCCTCTCTAGCGTTCAAATACTTCCGAACACTGTTACTTAGATTGTCGGTTGACCACTCTCTGCCTTCGTTTTGCTCTTCCAGTCTTGGCAGTACAACTTTAGGCAGTTTTGACTTGATCAGGGAAACAAAAGGCGGTGATTCACATTTTTTCCGAGCGCCGACAGAGACCGGAAGTGTTTTTCTAACTCGTCGTACATCGCCCGTAAACCCGTAGTAATGTTGCCTTTTACTGTATTCAGCTCCATCAGGGCAGCATAGTGTGCGTCAACGATTGCTTATGTATCCCCAAATCGTTCTTTTAGCCATTTGATTGCTTCGGCATAGTTCTCTGATGTCTGCTGCAAACTGGCAACAGCACTCGCAGCGTCGCCGTTCAGTTTTAATTTCAAATAACCAAACTTTTCAACATCAGATAAACACATATTCTTATGAACTACGACATCAAAACACTGCCAAAACTCTTGCCAGTGCATGATGTTACCGTCAAAATTGGGAATATCTAATTTTGGCAGCTTGGAGGAACCCCCCGCTACAACAAGGACCCTAGAGTCTCGACTTGACGCACTTTGTTTGTGTCGTGTGCGCTCAAGCTGAACCCTTTCTTGTTCAAGCTCAAGGCGCTGGCGCTCTAACTGTAGCGCCTCATCACTCAGTGTCTGTTCATCTACTTGCTCTTTCTGCAGTACTAA